>JANSTT010017607.1:0-16435 GCA_026745375.1 Platyura marginata
TCGGAAAATTCCATTTTTCACAAAATACTCAGTACACTTCCAGAAATTTTTCTGACTATGTGGATTTTGATTTCCCGTATCGATCTACCCTAATATACATATACATTTAGGTACTATCTCCGAATTTCTATATTAGGCCATTTTCGAACGTATTTTTGGGAAATTGATTCACATTATGTGTTGGATGGTAAGTATATAGATTTTTTTTTGTATTTTTTTTTGTATGATAATGTTCTTGATGACATTTAGTATAATATATAAACGCCCGAATGAAAGAGAACACACTGAAACTTGCTTACTGAAACATTTCTGGTATAGGTAATATTCTCATACTTCTTCTTAATGTTGTATACCCTGACTTAGAGCTAATACGTGATTAGAATTGAATCGAAAACAATACGTGATTGATTATGGGGTCCTACATTAATTAAGCATGAAACATGTTTGGCCAAAAAAAAAAACAAAAACATATTTCTTGATTAATCGTTGTTTTGCCAAAGTATGTGTGTGCATTGTGCAATTGTCCAATATATCCTTGGACATATATTTCTTATCTACTTACTTACATGATTTTGTGTAGATTAGCGACAATGGAACATGACATGAATCACGCTAATCATGCTTAACCGTAGAATTCATAATTGACTGATGGATTTTTTATGAATTTGAAGTAAAAATTATTCGTTGATCGTAATACTCAAATACATAAGCGCAACATACAAAAACAAATATTTTATGCCAAATTTCATTTGCAATCTTTTTTGTAATATAATTTTTTTTCAATTTTCTAACAAAATTTCGAGAAAATCATCAAAATATTTGCCTTAATGACGTTTGGACATTTCTATGGTATGTCAGTTGCTCAATGTCAGTGTTGCCCAATGTTTCGTCTAATACTTTTGGCTATAATGGACCTGCCAAATTTTGACTGGGACAAGGTAAAAAAAATTTTGAAGAAACAAGTCGCACTCCTACTAATCATTTATATTGAATTGAATTTTTGGCGTTCTTACGGTTCTATATTAGCGTCAACATTATTTCTGATCTCTGTCAATGACTTGCTGGATCTTTTTTCATATAAATATGGACCTAATGAATTTTGTTAATTTTTTTTTGTTATCGATACGCCTGCAACAAAGGATTACTGTAGGGTAAACAGAAACTAATAGTGTCCAGATATGTTTTTCCTCAAGCATTTTGATTTTCTCTTAGAATCTTGTGAGTATCTTTAAATTTTATGTTAACGAAAGAAGTTGATCCCCATAATTAATCGTTTTGTTTATTGGACTTATTCATTATGTATTTAGATAGAATGTTGGGAAATTTTTAAAAATATGTTCAAAAGTACACCCAATTCTGTTTTTACACGGTAGATACGTTCCAAAAAAAAATTGTGTAAAAAAAGACATGGAGTACAGATAACTGCCTTTTTTAACCGTGCTATTTCGAATGAAATCGTGTAAAAACGGAATTGAATTTATTTTTCTAGAGACTGTGCTATTTCAAAACCGTGTAAAAATAAACCGTGTAAAAACAGAATTGGGTGTAAAACGAAAATCCATTATTATTACTTCTAAATTACTCATCCAGCAACTTAAAATATACAACAAAAAAATAGCAACAAGTAACTATTTTCAATACTTAAGAATCCTTTACTCTTTCAATTCATATATATTCACATGTACATATGTAGGTAGATAGATTGTTATATATGTATGGGTAGGTATAGGTATATTTTGAAAATAAAATATTCGACAAATGTAGAAAATTGATGTGATGATGTGAAGAAATGGTATATATTCAATCTATGTATAACACAAGCTACACTATATAGAAAACTGAAGCCAGCCAACATTTAGTACCCATGACAAAACTTTTGTTTGTTAATAAAAAGTTGTTGATCCACCAGCTTCAACATTCTCACGGACGAAAGGAACAAAATAAAATCACTCTTATCATCACCATCAGAATAAAAAATAAAAAAAAAAAAAAAAGTTGGGTTCATAAAATACGACAACTCCATAATACTCAATGAAATACGCCATTGCAAGTGTTGGCACGTTTTGTGCAAACTGATTAAAAAACATTTTTACGGTTATGGGAAATGTTTTATAAACAAGAAAAACTCTGTCTTATCAGACAGCTATAAACTATTAAGTTATGTTCGAAACTTGTCGAAGAAACACAATATAAATGTGTATGGTAAAAATTTAAAAGTTCTGTTCTTTACAGTAGCTTTAGCTTCCACCCTTTCACATCCTCTCCCCCACCGCTGTCCATGAAAACCAAACCAAAAATGTTGTGCGAAAAGTAAACAAAAACATTATCGATATTTTCTTCACACAATTTAATTTTAAATATGTTGTTGGAAATTTTAAAATTGGAACACATTTTATAGTGTGTTCAATAAGTGTAATCATTGTGCATGTCATACCTATACATATACGTATATTTAGTGTAGCCATGAACAAATATTTTTATGCAGTTTACGATAATTTGGAAAACTGCATTTTTGATCAAATAAATTTTTTACCATAAAAAGTTACATGCCTGTTACATCTGTGTAATTCTCTCAGCATACTTTGTTTATTAAATTTTTCAAAAACTTCTTAATTTTAATTTAGTGATCCTAACGAATAAAGAAACAAACAATCATTATTTCAAAATAAAACCACTAACGAATCTGTCGTTAATAAACAGTGGAAGCTCGTGGTATTTTCGTTAATGAGCCCTTAAAAGGTATTGACTGATTAAAAACTACACAAAAACAGAGATTATTTTTATTGATAAAGAGGGTCATTTACTCAAGTATAATTCTCTCATTCAAGTGTTGATCTTTGACGATTTGATTTTTCCTTGAATTGTAAAATCAATAGTTTAACAAATGAATTTAATTTGCAAAAAAAATGTTTATTGATTGATGATTTATACTGGCTAAAAATGAAATATGTATTAAGTTAATTTTAAATAAATTATATTTCTTGTGGGGCTACGTTCTACATGCCTTGGTACTACAGTCGCCATTGCGTCAATGTACAAAACAAAACAAAAAAATACAAAATGTGGTTTTAAGTTCGAAAAATTATTAAAATTAACCCTAAAGCACAAAACAGAGTACATACATTTTGAACATGAAAGGGTTAATCATCGTGCATTAAAATATATTAAAAAGATACCATTGAGACCTTAAAGGGTTAAAGTTTTCTAAAAATTAAAATTTACGAAAGCATTTACAATTTAGTTCTGAGAAAGGTGAGTAGCTTTTAGAACATTTTTGGGTACCCCTTTTTTGTTCAAAATTTAAGGGCCTTTAAGGGTTAACTATTTCCAAAAATTTGATACGGCATTTTTTTCTATTTTCTTCCACCAAAATGACGTAAGCTTTTTTTTAATTTTGAACACGTTAACCTTAATAAAATTGATTTTTTTTTAAAGAAACGGTTCAAACACTTTTATTTCCATAGGAATTATATGCGGAGTTCATTGGACTCACTTTTGCGTTTGTGTTATCAAAAAAATTCTTTGCGCTTTAGGGTTAATGCAAGACAAATCATCATGTATATGGCTTATGCCTATGTAACGGCCCTTAAAACTCATCGTAGAAAACACCATTCTCGTGAAATACTAAGTCGAAATATGCATGTCCGCCTGTCCGTCTGTCCGTGAACACGATTCCGGCTAAATGGCTGAAACTAGAAAACTGAAATTTTACAGTTTTTTTATGCAGTACTAGAGAAAGATCTCTATTGAAGCAAATAGGACAAAATATAGGGGAGGCTGTGGTACAATCTGAACCTTATTTTGATATAAACCATTCATTTACTCAAAAGATAGTTAGAATGTAGAAAAAATGAACATGACAACAATTATAGAGAATACAAAAATAAATATTTAATTTATAAACCAAAAAGTTCCACGACCTACCGTTATGGCGCTGGAATCAAATTTATCTATTTTCTAGGGTTTTTAATAATTTACTCGAAAAATATTTGTATTACGGAAAAAACGAACAAGATCAAAATCATAGAGAATAAAAAAATGAACATTCCATTAATAGACCAAAATGTTCCACTACCTGCCGTTATGGCGCTGCAATCAATTTTATGTAATTTATAGGGTTTTTCTATCATTTGTAATCAATTTACTCAATAAATATTTGTTGTACAGACAAAATAGAGCCGGAAAAACTCATTGATAATAAACAAGTACTTATACGGGTATATTACAATTGGCATAGCCAATTATTCCTTCTTTACTGGTTTTATTGAAATAACGAATTAAATTAAAGTAAAAAAAAAACGATTTAAATCTTCTTTTTCTCATTAAATTAATAATTGCCCACAATATCGATTAAAAAATCGAATCAATTATTAATCAATAGAAATTTTATTATCGAAAGACGAAAAAAAAATCTCAATTACTTTAAACAATAATAAAAGAGAAGTTCAAAACAATAGATTTATGAGTGAATTCAATCCATAAAACGGAATCAATTCTGATCGGTATTTAATTAGTTATTACACCATCTATTATTTATTGTGCATGTTATGTTTGTATATACAGGTAGTCCTCGACTTACGACCGAAATAGGTTCCTAGACATTGGTCGTAAGTCAAGTAGGTTCAAAAAAAGAAGTTTCATTTTAAATAAAACAACAAAAAATAATAAAATCCAACTTAAGAACAGTCGGAAGTGTAAACCACATACAATATGTACATTAGGGTGGTTCAAAAATACATGGAAAACAATTTTTTCATGCTAGTCTTTCAATCGTCCCCATTTGTTTCAAAATACAAAAAATGGAAGTTGGTTTTTGAAAATTCTTTATTTCAAATGGTGCCTATAGAGACCTGAAGTTTCCCATGTAAATTGTATGGGGAAAAATCACTTTTTGGGATTTTTTAGAATAATAATTCAGGGTTAGAAAAATTCTTTCATTAAACAATAGAAGTACTAGATCATAAAAGTGTGTTGAGCACTTTATTCTCATTTTTTTCTTCAAAAATTACCACTAATGATCTAGTGGAATATTTATCAATATTTATTAGTTAATTTTCATTTATTAAAATAAATTCAGGTCTCCATCAGCACCATTTGCAATTAAAATATTGAAGAATCAAAAAAATATGTACTAATTTTTTTCGGATTTATTAAAAAATTATTAAAAAAAAAAAAAAAAAATTAAAAGGTCGTAAGAGCCGTCATAAGTCGAGGACTACCTGTACTCTTCTAGATATTGGCACACAATCATTTTAAATAATATTTTGTAATGCTCAAAATGAAAAACAAGGAAAATATCCCTTACCAGAGAAGAAGCATTATCAGTGCTTATGAACTTAATTGGGATATCTTCAGATAACATTAAATTAGCCAATATTTAATAATGAAAACTAATTAAAATTCATTTATTGCTGGCTGCCATGGAGTTTCTATATTTCTGCTTCTAAACAGGTTGCCATAATTGCTTTCCAGAAGTGAATTTATGTTGATAAAGTTTGGTGGTGGTTATGTTTGTGTATATACTGCTGGAGTGCAAATTGATTTAATTCGCTTTTAGCAAATTTTGGGAAAATTCTGTTTTTGCTTACCTTAATTTAATATTAATAAACATAAAATCAATGTTAAAAGCACACGGATTCAATTTTGGATTGAAATGACATTTTTACGCGTGACATTTGACATTTTAAATTATTATCATTTTAATGTAGGGTATCTAACCTAACTTCTAATGTATAGAAATAATTATATAGTAGTATTGTATAATGTATAATTATAATTATTTTTAAGGTAAAGGGAATTAGGTGCTCGTGAAGAAACCGGGCATAATGGTAAATACTTACATTTTTGATTCATGATTAATGTACGAGTATAAGACGTTTGCAGAGAAATTTTCGACTATTAACGTAAAATGTTGTTGTTGTCAATTCTTAAAATTGCTTTACATAAAAAATTGTTACTTTAACTGTTCTCCACTTAAATTTGTTTTATTGAAACTTAATTCCAGATAATGGTAGATATATACATAGGTAAATATCAACTATTGAACCAACCATTTTATAAATCAATAAAACTTTCAGGATAATGTGGTTTGGATGAAAAAAAAAAGTTTTTGTGGAAGAAATTTTTGTTTTTTTAACCGCTTATGTTAGTTTTTCAAATTGTCGCACAGTTAAAACTTAAAAAAATCATATCTTTGAAACCACTAGGCCGATTTTCATGAGTTTGAGCACATTTTTGAGGGAAATGGAAAAGATTTTTGGTAAAAATTTAAAAAAATGAATTTGAAGAATATTTATATTTTTAAAAATTAAGTTTAAATATAACGAATGACATTTTTTTGAAAAATTATTTTCAAATTTTGAACCTAAAATTAAGGTCTAATATGATGTGCATCACTATGTTGGGTGAAGTCAAAACACAAAATGAATAAATAAAATAAAAGACTCGACTCAAGCAAATAACGATCGCGCTCTCAATAGAAAGAGATTGATCGCTGTTTCCTTTATAATTACTTTAAAGAAAAATTTATTTAATATTATTAAAGGATTAATTAATTCGCTCAGGAATTTTAACTAATAGGTGTTGTAGATCTTTATTGAAAATTAGGAGCGATCAATTTCCCAAAAAGTAGTTAAAAGTGTGCTGGACGATCATAGGATTTAATTTGATATTTCTCGGAAAATAAAATGGCGATTTGTAGGTGCCAACATATATACTAATATTATAGTTGCCGTAGATCCATATTGAAAATTAGGAGCGATTAATTTGCCAAAAAAGAGTTAAAATTGTGATAGACGATCATAGGATTTAATTTGATATTTTTCGGAAAATAAAATGGCGATTTGTAGGTGCCAACATATATATACTATAGTTGCCGTAGATCTAGATCTGATGGACGATCGTAGGATTTTATTTGATATTTCTCGGAAAATAAAATGGCGATCATGTATATCTCTAGCAATACCGCCTATCTGACATTTTTTTTGAAATCCGTATTTGTACAGATATCATTATAGTTCTTATAGAAAAGTGTTTTATATGTATGTCTTTCCTGAAAATTTAAAAAAATGTTAGATAGGCGGTATTGCTAGAGACAGGACGATATGTATATTATATATGTATGTATGTATAAACGAACGACCTTCTCTGTGGAGTTTTTCATCCATTTCAATTAATTTGTTGGTATTTTGTTTCGTTTATCTCAAGATTATAGGCGATATAATTGTTCCAATAATAATTATATAAAAATTTGAGTATATAATAATACAGTGGCTACGATTAATTTTACGACATTGCTTACAACAACAGAGCTCATAAAACACTAATTTATTTTTCTCCCAACCACCACATCACAATCTTATATATAATATTACATACGACAACAATACGGTTTTTACTCAACTGATAAAATAACAGAAAACAGTTAATAAAGTCGAAGGATATTATTAACAGGACACACTGAGTAACATATTATCTTTCCATTTTACTCGGTTGTATAGATTTGCCAGGCTATAATAACTTTCCTGACAATTTTATTATTACAAAAGCCATTTTTGTTTTTTTGTTTTTTTTTTTTGTGCTAAAACGATCCCGACCGGACAACCTCAAATATTTTTGTTGGATGGCAAATAACAAAACCCCAAAAACCGGCTAGTCCCAGTTTATGCCTTAAAGCCGATAACCTAACATTATATAATAAGTATATAGAATAATGTCCAACAAAGTACTCTATATATGGATTAAATTTAACAAATGCTTTAAGGTCCTTCGAAAAAAAATTGTTTTGTTCCTAACTAAGAGGTTTGTGTAGGAAAAATGCTCCGGCTCTATTCTGCCCACCATTGTATATGTACACTGGAAGGTATTAAGTACATATTGTTTGGGTATTTATTATGTATGTATGTTTCCCTGCAAGCAATAAACACTGAGCCTGATATTGCCCGGTTGTATAGCTTTAAGCTTTAAGTTTTTGAATTTTCTGTACCCATAATACCGGTTCTTTGTGGGGTAGTAGGTACGTACCCTAACAAATGCTAAAATATATTACAGACTGATGGAAATTTGTCGGAAATATTTTCGTTTTTGGGTTTGCTTTTGCTTTTATTCAGATTCAAAACTGATTTCTTAGATTTATGTGAAAGCTGAACAAAGCAAAATGTATTTAATCTTTTTTTTTCTTCTTTACTTCTTCTTCTTCTACTTCTTTTTTTTTCCCTCTATAAACCACAAGACCACAAAACCATCGCACTAAGATTACCATCATGCAGTTTGGTATAAAAGCTTTATTCATATTTAATTTAGCTTTGGTTGCAAATTCTTTTATAACAAAAGGATACTTGTCATACATACAGAGTAGCATGAAAGGTAAATGTCATCATCAGCATATATACCGATGTAATGTACTCGTACCCTATACCTATTTGATAGTGTGTATATGTAGTAGATATATGCATACATACATATGTAAAATACATAGTTAGCTTATCTGATCTGAATGGTAGACATATATAAGTAGCAGGCACGAAGAGTCTTTGGAAGTAGGGGAATGTGCTATCAAAATTTTCAAAGAAATTCCAATTAGCCTTCTAAAATGGAAAATGTAATGTGAGAAATTCACGCTTCCAGCCTGATAAGTAGATATGTATATATTGAGAAAAATATTATATTGGGTGTGGGAAAAAGTTCGTGTCATTTTTCCCGATAAATGGCGTCTATTGGAAATAACTCAGCAAACACAGATCGCAGCGACACCACTAAACGCTCGTTGGAAAGATTGACACTTCGAGCGGTAATGTGTATAAATATCGAAATTGGTGCAGTGAAAATTGGTTTGCTAGCTGTGCAAATTGGCGTACCCTTAGGAACAAATGCAGCACTAAAACAGGGCACAAAGAAATTTTTGCCGCATATTGTAATGAATAATAAAAATAATAACAAAAAGAAAAGTGAGTCTCACGGAAGAGCATTCCGGCTGGATCGGTCTGATAGTGACTGACCTGTGTAGGCACTGACAAGAACCAGGAATAAAAGGAACACTAGAGCATCTCGTCTGTTCTTTCATCGCCCTTGCGAGAGCGTGAAACAGAACTTTAGGGGAGACATTTTTTTTATAAATTCCCTTCGGACAAAATCTACCCTCACAGAATTCTCTACCACTAGAAGAGATTTTGTCCTGGGAGAGGATTTTGTCCGCTATAAAAAAAAACATTATCAGGGGGTATTTTGTTCGCTTTAAAAAAGATTATCAGGAGTAATTTGGTCCGGATGGGATTTTGTCCTAGAACCGGCTAGACAAATCAAAATAGCTGGAAATGTGGAAATATTCCAAACAAGCTAAATGTTTTGACTGGTATCTGCGGACATAAATAAAACCAAAAAAGAAAAAAAAAATGCCAAAAATCCGATCAGGCGCTACATCCCAAATTGACCAATTTTTATTTTTTCCTTTCAAAATGGGCACAATTTTTTTTACATTTATTAATGAAACTTTCAAACTATAACAATTAAAATATTTTCTTTTGAATGTCGATCGTAGGCTATTAAATTAACTTTAATTTGGTATAGGTGGGGTGTTTGTTGAAAATCTGGGTCATCTAAAATGGTCAATTTATTATTGCAGCAAAATTATTTTCAATTCAAACCTACATTTCAACATATAAAAATTACCGAGTATCGATCTGCTCATCTAATTATGTACACTCAGAAAAAAAATCCATTCATATCACAATAATGTTTTAGCAACAAATCATTTGCCTTTTGAATATAGGGGATTCGATAGGGAAAATAGTCTGCAGTAGTAATTAATATAAAGCTTATTAAATTTAATTTGTTGTTGGAAATAATATTTTTTCCTGGATATACCTACATATATACATACGCTCTATACGTACATAGATGAATTTTTTATTTAATAATTTTTATAATTATATAAAAAATTAAAAAAACATCAAAAGAAATAAGTACCTACGCTATATTCAATTATTCGCTCTAAATAAAACCATTGATGGTGATTTACCGGCTATGAATATTTACCAAATTAATTTATATGCCGCCAAGTCATACTTCATGGCAAATCGTTAAATTCTTTGAAATATTTCTTTAAATGTAGATATACCTGCTAAAACTAGACTTTTCAACTATAACTATATTCTCAACTTTTTTCCCTCTCACTCTCTGAGGCCCGATTATAAAAGCAACCGCGAAACAAACACAAAAAAACAAAAATCCATTGAATTCTGAGGCAACTGAAAAATGATAATTATTTGAAACATGGATATCGAAGCAAATATCTCCACGAGAGTATCGAAGAGAGAATATCAAAGCGGATGTCGAAGCGGAATTTTTCAGTGATCTTTTCAGTTTTTTTTCCTAAGTGTGCACAGACCGCAGACGTCATTTATTTATAAAAATGTGCGAATCCATTTATATCAGATTTTAAATTTGACAAGCTTTTTGTTGTTCTCATGACGTTTTCATAATCGGATGCCCCAATCTTTCTAAGATCTTTCAGATTGTCTACTCTATAATTTGCTCACAAATTGTCTGCGACTTCTTCATAAAGGCATACAGCGCATAAAGAAGCCCGGATACGGATAGCTTAAATAAAATGTTCCGAAAATACACAACAAACACTTCGTAATGTGAATCCAATAAAAAATGTTTGACGGGATTTATAAATTGATAAATATCCCTTTTCCTTATTTTATATAAATTAATTATGCATTGTTTCCAATTTTTTTAATATTGCCACCGTTACAAGAAGAAAAAAATGTAAACTTAATTGAGCTTAAAGCTTCCCAACATCTAAATAACGATTATTATTACCGTTTACACACAAAAAAAACTCTATAAAATAAATAATCATTAAACATAAAAAAAAGGAGACACATTTATGGATGCTATCCGTGCGCTAGCAATGATTTATATACTAGGGTGCCAAAAAATCAAAATATAAAATCAGTAAAAGCTCCGGTATATAAAGAAACTATGCCTGAAGCAAGTCATCAGCAATTCCAGTTGTTGCAAAGGCATGAACTCGCTTGCCTTATCCTCTAGAGAAGTAACTGATAAGAGTGTTGTAGAGGCAGATCTTACCACATCCACCTGACCCATTAATGAAGACGAAACGGCAATCTCTATGGAAATTGTTTTCGGCAGAAACAATTTCATCGAAGATTTTCTCTCCGTGCTTTAAATTCAGAGATTGGATTAAACACTGCGCCTCATTCGGCTTCATTTTTGGCGTTGTATAATTGGGCTTGGTGCCAAGATCAACGACATAATAATAAGGTAACTCAGAATACAAATATTGTTTGGCGTTTTCGTCTATAGCATTGAGCTTAAACCCATGCCGTGATGATGAGTCATTCTACTAATATCGGCTCATTCTGCCCCAGCCACTTCCTGACCTTCCTGGAAATACATCAATTGCCAAACGATAAACTGCATGCGAGCGATCATGAATTGAATTTTCCAGCAGCCGCCATATTGCTTTTGGCGCAGATACGTAGATTGTAGATTTCTAAGGGGTGATCAATGGACCTCGACCTTTATTTAGATCTATTGTGCCCCCTTTTTTACTTCATCTTGATCTTGATCTTGAGTGGATTTAGGGACGGAAGGTCCCTCTAGCTCAGGCAGTGGTTCCCCAGACAATCTCTTGCCGCTTTCTTCTTTGCTAATTCTTATACTAGACTCGTACCATTTTCTGTTATAATTCCCGAGTAGTATTTTGAATTGCCTTATTAGTTTAGCTGTTCTCTCTTCTTCCTCCTTTTTCATTTCTCCATTTCTTTTGTTTAAAAGCTGTCACCATCAACTACTGCCAGGTTAGTTAAATTATCACTATTTTCGAATTTGTTACATTTGTTACATTTGTTATCAAATGGTAACAAACAGGTAATAAATGGAAAAAAATGTAACAATTGTAGCAAACGAATACAATTTCGTCCAATAAAATAACAAGACACATTCAGAATTGTTCGGAAATATTTCAGAATGGTGAATTGACGACAACTATTGCGTTGAAAAATAGGTACAATTTTTGGCAATAACTACATGTAGCAAATGCAACTTGATTTTCGTCATGTAACATTTACATTTATTACCAGTAACCAATTAGATATTTTATCGATCAATTTGTTACTTTAACAAACCTGCTTACTAACATACATTGCGTTATGATATTGTTTGATGATAGAATAGACCAAAATTGCGATGATTTCACATTTAAAACAAAAAAACATTTATTAAACATTATTTAAACTGTATTTAATTGATACTCAAATTAAGGACACAATCTGCAATATTATTTTATTTGCTGTGTTCGAAACTTTTCGAAACAAATGTTTCAAGTTTTGGTTAGTTAGTTTGTTCTATCAGATTATAAATTTTGTCGTCTAAATACTATTATTTAACTGGAACATGCTGAACATAAGCCTAACGATTGTAATTTCCTCGACTTAATTACACTTATTCAAAGTTCATGGTGAAAGGACAGCAAAATTTGTACGAATATGTAATAAGCAATTTACTCGAAATGTCTATGCATTTAGAAGTTTTATCGTATTACTTCTGTTGTAACAGTAATGATTAATAAAACTCTTATGTAATGTATGGAAAGATAAAGGGGAATGAAAAAGGGGAAGGGGGGGCTGTATCAAATTGCGAATTTTTCAAAATTACTTTATATTGTTTTTTTTTTGTTGGTAGAGATTAATTATCGTTTACAACAGCAGGGGTCGACAATATAGCGTGAATATAACTTGATTATTAAAACTTGTAAGGAGTAATTGTAAGGACTTTTTTGCCATACCACAAAGACAAAAAAAAACACACACACACACACACAATTTCTCTACGGGTACTACGGTACTACGGGTGTGTAAACTTTTTTGTTTCAATATTTAACTGTAACACACATATTTTTTACGATTTGTTGAAAAAGCCACGCACTATCCCTACATAAATCAATCAATTATTGATAAAATCATTAAGTTTAGTTTATTTAATACCTAAATCATTCATTATTTATCAAGTTACAAATGAATAGGCGACAAATTACATAAGAAACATTTTCCTTTTGTACAATTTTCTCTCTATTATATTTATACCTATAGATTTTTCTTTTTTCTTTTCTTTTTTTTTTTTGTGTGTGGACATTTTGTGGTCTTCTGCAAATTTAGTTTTCTACATCATTTTTACAGTCAAACAGAAAAAACTGTAACAATGAAGCAATTGTATTTATATAAAGCCATCATCTACCCCCCCCCCATCCCCGTCACAACTCTGTGTAAAAGTCGCCGTTTACAAGTTCATTACTGTCTCGAGGGATTTTAAAATCATCAGAATATTGTCCATGAACAAATCCCAAACTATGCGTCGTTGAGCATAGTGTGTATAGGTGTGTAATGTGTGCAACCGACCAAATGGCTCAGTACATTGATTGGTTACCTGTGTGGAGCCGGAAATCCCGGGTTCAAATCCGACTGGGCGGAATACGAAAATGTTTTTTCTCTGGAATGTTGAGATGAATATAAGGCCAGATGGTTAAATGGCACTTAAAAACCGTCAAATATCCTTAAAAAAGTGTCGGTAGAATGGCATTTGTAAGGTTTCATAAAGGAAACAGCTCAAGTACAGCATTTCCACAAAAAGAGATTACCATATCAACTATGAAAATGTAATAAGAGGTACAGTAACAAAAATGTAGAATAGCTATGGACCCAAAAAAGTGGTCTATGCTGAAAGCGTATTAAGGCGCCGCCACCTAATGTAATCTAACCATGTGTGTAACAGTGCAATTATAAGGTTAAGCCATTAAAAAAAAAGCATAACCGACCAAAAACCAAAAACCAAAAAAAAAAAACTTCATTGTTTTGATGGCCAAAGGGAAAATGTTCATAACTCGTACATATATCGCATAGTAGTGGCTTTATGGCTAAACTTAACGAAACACTAAGATTAATATCCATATATCTCTCAACATTTTTATTACCATTGTAATGCGAACGGTCGGGGTTGAAAATTGAAACTTATGAACATCCCCAGCAACTGAGGTTATATTTTCTGTATATTCATACTAGAAGTGTACGGCGAGAAAACTGCTTACACACATAAACCCTTGGTTACACTAAAAATTCATAATTTATCGTTGGAAGAAATTTATCGTGCAATTTCAAAGTTCACTTTTTTTTTCTTTTTTTCTTTCTTTTTTTCTTTCTTTTTTTTTAAATTTAACACAAGATTTTATTATCAATGGTGCTGCACGAATAATAATTGATTTTTCATTGGTGCTTTGTCTACAATATTGCACAAATTCATTTCGTTGGCTAGCTATAGTACTGCATATATAGAGTTGAATGAAATACTTACTATTAAATTTATTAATATATCTGTCAGTGGCGTTCCGTAGATGAAGTAAATGGTTAACCACCAAATTTGAGCTTTGCAATCAGTTATTCTTATAGGATTTATACAAATTATGACATGGCTTTGTATTACGTAGAATGTTCCATGTTAGGGCAGTCATGAACCACATAGATTAATAAATAATTTGTATATAGGCGGTCCTCGACTTTTATACATTCTACTATTGCACAGTTCGCTATTTTGGTTCAAATTCCAAACGAAATAATTAAATTTCATTTTTAAACATTTTTAATAAATACTTAACGAAGAGATGGAACTAACAACCACATATCGTTGGATTCGTACAAGCTTCAGCTTTAATTTGCATATAATTTTGAAGTTAAATTTAAAATTTCCGATTTTTAAAAAATCTTTTAATGATGTAGTGTTTTCAGAATTAGTTTTCTTAGAGGAATTTCTCACCATATCAATGGATGGTCGGCCAAATATTTTTTTCAGATAGATATACACAGCAGCTAAGTGGAAAAAAATAGTTCCCCAAACAATGGTCCAGTAGTTTAGGAGACACAATTTGTTTTAAGGAACTTTTATCGAAAATTTAACTATATCTATGTAAGGGAAAATTGGGAAAATCTGAACAAAAATGTTTTTTTTTTTCAGATTTCCATAAATTTGATCTTAAATTTAATAATCTTAACGAGTTAGATTGATTTGTGAAGATTTCAAGTGATTTGTATAGAACTTCTCATGTATCTCCCACAAATTTACTATAGAACACCCCGTAAATGGCTTAAGTTCCGATCAAAATACTAGATTTTAGTTTGAAAAATTCCAAATAAATACTAAATAAAAAAATAGACCAGACATCTCTAAATGGGTGGGCTTGTACAAGCCTCAGCTTTAATTTGCGTGTAATTTTGAGGTTAAATCACTAGATTTAAAAAAAAAAATTTTAATGTAATAATATTTAAAAAAATAATTTTTATAGTATAAAGAATGTATAAGGGAGAATTGGGAAAATCTGAATAAAAAATTAGTTTTCCCAAATTTCCAAAAAAAAAAAAATCGCTCTAGCCTACAATAAATGTCAAGGAATTGAAATAATTATTTGTTTATATAATAAATAAATAATATTTTTATGGCAAATGAATCTGACCAAAAACTATTATGGTCCCATCAATGAACGGTTCTACTGAATAAATTAATTATTGTAATTAGGTAGGCAATTATATTTAAAATAATTTCTATATTTAGTTCTTTAACATAGGGGCTATATGAATTAAAAACATTTTATGTAATAAAGCAATTATTGTACAAATCCTAAAGCAATTAACCACTACAATGTCAATTATACAAAAATTTTCTCGGAAATATATAGAAAACTTGATATTGCTTAAGCTTTTCAACATTTTTATAAAAAATATTCTTAAAAAACTATTAAAAAAAAAAAAGAAATAAAAAATCAAATCCCTTTTTATACATATATTACATATTAATAAAATTTGTCAAAAATGGTGTAGAGATGGTGTAAATCGATTTTTTTTATCATATCTATGGAGAAACATACATTTCCACTAAAAAATTGTTGGGACTTGAAAAAAAAATACATATTTTATTTATACAGTATATATATTATATATGTGTGTGTGTATATATATATATATTCTTAAAGACATGATAAATTTCGTCTCTTGTTACAATATTGGAACTCTTGAAAATCTATTGTACGTGAACAGATGTAGGGAACTACACAGCAAGAGAAATTTTTTTTTTTTTTTTTGACTGGAAAATAGAAAATATTACGATTTGACTTATTTATGATTGTCGAATTTTTTTTTTTTTTTTTTAAATCATTTTTTTCATATATTTGTCATTTGTATGATTTAAATTTATTACTTCCAATAAGACCTTTAGTATTAGATACTCATAGATATACATACTTTTCTTATATATATATATATCAGTGACGTCCGGTTCTCGGATTCAACGGATTCAATGAATACGTTGTAAATTACCCATATAATCAAAAGTAAAACATTTTTGTCGTAATGGAAAATCCGCCTAT
>JANSTT010017608.1:0-16433 GCA_026745375.1 Platyura marginata
AAAGGGTAAAATTGCATATAAAACCTGTATAAAACCTGTTTTGGGCGCCCAATGACAACAGCGTGTGGCATGGCCTAATGTAGGTTATTTGATTTAGCTATTTATATAAAACATGAAAAAACGCGTGTAATAGACTGACTCAAATGATATGCAACACGGATAAAGGTGTTCTTATCATTTGTTTCTATCTTTGTGTAAATAACAATGAGTGTGAGTACCTCCCCAATGATAATGACTAATGAATATTATTATTAGGTTAGATATAGTAACTGCCATTTTTGGGTAATTTGGTCTTTGTCTGTATTTTACCTATTAAAAAAATATTTGATATAAATTCCTGCATTGCTTAGTTATTAAGATACGGAATCAAATGCTGAGTATTTGTGTCTTGAACGCTTAGATATGTGATCCTTAGACTAAACGGAAAACGTCACAATCATTACAAAAGAAAACTGTATAACAACAGTGTAAAAGAATAGTGCCTCCTGGAATTATCTTTAAATATTGAAAAATAATAATTTTCTATTCCCTTTTGAGCACATGATTGAGGTGGAATGACCAACCCTCCAATGGTATAGATTCTTTCTTTGCCATTAAGGATGTCCAAGATGTACGAATAAATTTAATTATTCAAATATTTACAAAAATATCGATGAACTCCCTAAGTCTTTGCTTCCCATTTTAACTGTCGAACGGACTTATAATGAATTAAATTAAAAATCTAAATATGAACGGGGAACCAGCATTTAACATCAAAATCGGCAGACTCATCTACCATTAAATTAGAAAAGAAAGCTATGCGTCGAGTATATTCCATCAATAAGATTTTTGTTGGCGCTAAAAATTGCATTTAAACATATCTTTGACAAAATTACCCAGATGACATACATTTCAACAAACATTTTTTCACAAACCTATTTATAAATGGGTCGTAAAACATCAAGGTCAATTTTTATTTTTTTTTTGCGAAATTTACTCTGGCCACCGGTTTCTATGTAAGTCAAAATAAAATAAGAACAGAAATGTAAAATGTTCTGCGTAATAAATTTGTAGTTACTTTTCTTCTGCAAATATTAGTTGACCGGCATCATCATTATCATCATCATCATCGTAACTATACTTTACTAAAAAACATGTTGTGTCATTTGTGAAATGACCTCACCAAAATGTATATCGTGCCGTCAAAAGTCAAATAGCCATTAATCATAATACTCGCAACCTATAACCATGGCGCAAAATATCTTTTTCAGCTATATTCACATAATTTGTTTGTAATGTAAATCGACGCACAGGGCACAGTCGGTCATAACTTATTTTCCAATTATTTTTTTGGCACCACAAAATGTAGAAATGTAGAACAAACATTTTTAATGTTCTTTCAATTTTTTTAGTGGAATTATAAATAGGTGGGTAAGATGAAAATCTTACAAAGATTTATTGAAATATTTAAATAAAAATTATTCTGACAAATAGTCTGTTAATTTTGTGTGGTTGACATTCAGAAATTGATTTGACCATTTTCACAGTAATTCTTCTCTCTCTCTCTCTCTCTCTCTCTCTCTCTCTCTCTCTCTCTCTCTCTCTCTCTCTATGCCATTTCGATGACCTATTATTTTCCGAATTTTTTTTGTTTATTTTTAGTATAATTATAGTTGAATGTATTTTGAATGCAGCAAGAATATAATTAAGTATTGGAGTAATAGTAAATCAATTAATTAGTTAGTTTATATTTCATGATGGTATATAAAATTGCGAATTGCGTGATATTTAATCTAAACTGTTCCAAATCGTGGGCGCAGAAAAGTGCGCGCAGAATCAGCCGCAAATCCATTTGATGCTAAGGAATTCAATGCTAGAGAATTCGATGCTATGGCATTCAATGCTATGGCACTCTCACTAATTTTATTTTGAGCCCGCATTCATTAAATTTGTTGCAGTTCTACAAATTTTCGCTGCTATGGCATTCGATGCTAATGACGACTGTTCACTTGTAGTCCATTTTTACATGAACCTTTATATTTCTTTACAGACTTGAAAAAACTAATTCACAATTTCTACGAATAAAACCCATTCGATTTGAAATTTCAAACTCTTTTTTTTGAGTTATAATGCGAACACGATCGACCCGCTAATACTAAAATAGTCTTTAACTTTGAACACATATAGGGTGGAATCCGAACCACCTGTGCTCAAAGGATGTGGCTCTCATAGAATATCTAAGTTACGATCATTATAAACTAATTAAATTATATAAAATAATATAGAAAAATTAGGATTTATATCAGTGACGATCTTCAATAAGTGTAGTGGTAACAAAACTAAATATCAAGAATAGAAAAAGAAAAGAAAATGCTCAAAAACAGTAGGAATCCCAGATTCGACCAACCAAACAAATCAAACTCATTATTCAGAATTGAAAATTGCACATTTCCATTAATTGTGGAGTTAAAATACGCTAAAAACATAACGAAGATGCAGATGTGAGAAGCAAATCCCCCTAGAAGCGCTTAATTAAAGCTGTTCCAAGCGTTCTTTACAAGACTAACTTAATTGGGAGGAATTCATACTCGCAGACTCATAAGTCCATCATCTCAAAACGAACAAATATTTTGCAAGACAGCAAGTGTCAGTTTAGACCTTCCAGTACACGCAACCCACAATTAAAATGAATGGAACATTTATTTCGATGTATGTCGCGGAATTACCAAGTACTGTGTTCGGTTGGAATTCGAGAAAACAATCTGCTGACCATAGAAGAAATCGGCGTTTGTTTACTAGAAAAAGTACCAAAAATCTTAATCTAATCTAAAATAGGATTTTGAAAGGGAATAGACAAATCTTATCGAAACATAGATTCAGTATTCATCTGCACGCTCAGCTGCAGTCCAAGATTTTTGACTTTTAGCGAGTAATAATGTCATTAAATTGTTCCAAAAAAAAAATATACTCATTCGTTGCGTCAATCAAACAAGAATTAAGTTGTTACTAAAAATATCGATTTTATTTTTTAGTTGATCGATTGCTTAAGGGCCACTTTAGCCGATCCAGCATCGCACTCCAAAGGTGGCCACATTTACCGAAACAACGACGATTTAAATGCCAAAGTTACCGAACACGAACGAAACGATATTAAAATTGGCGCCAAACTATTCCTAAACAACGATTCAGTTGATTATCTGGAATCAGCTTTGAATAATTTATTTTTGACAGTCGGTGTAAAGTTTCTTGACAATTTAATATTGGCCTATCATCCAACAATTGTATCGAAACGGGATGGCGGTGAACATATCAATGGATCGTCGCCCATTACAAATGGCATCGAAGGAAAAGAAGGTGTTTTGGAGTGGGGTGTTGGTAATAAAAGGGCATTCGAAAATTTAAAACGATTATGGATGATTCTTGAGGAATATGCCAAGGAGAATAAAATTTGTCAATTGGGCGTGGCCGATTTGGATACCGAATCATTGATTGAATTGTATGGCAGCAGCAAAATAAAACCGACAATTGCCCAAATCAATTTGAGTGCATGTTGCGTTGTGCCACCGGCACTGCAAGAATTTTGCAATAAAAATGACATACAGCTGTTGACACATAGTGATCCGGAAGGTAAATTGCTTTGTATTGGATTTGTTTAAGCTTTACCTTCATTCATTTATTCTTAAGCTATTATTCTTTGCTTTACTCACTTGTTAAAGGCTCTAATTAGATTTCTTGCATGCCATCGTGAAGCTATTTATCAAGAAGCTATTTATCGTAGAGTAATTTATAGACAACTAATCTCAGAACTTCGGAAAAAAAATAATTTAACGGTCAATTATTAAAATATAAAAAATGTGAAGGATAAGCATCTGGACAAAACGAGAATGCTGTTAGATAATGTAGAATACTAAGAGGGCTAAAATTGAAAATTTTTAAAACTGTCAGGTTCTATTAAATGAGAGTGAAAACTGGATAGATATCGTCAGCAAATTTTTGGATCTTCCTAAGTCTTTCTTCGGCTATGCCTAATAAATGAAGAAGACAGATGTTTCAATTACTAGAAGGACACAAAAAACGTAATCCGAGATTTTTTGTAAATACTTTCATAAAGGGTCGGATGATGATTGTGTTGAATAACTTATGTCCTGAAAGAAATTCTCTAGAACATTTGTTGTTCGTTAGATACATTGTTGGATCTTCATTTCGCCTCTTTGGTATTTAAACTAGAATTTTTTTATAAATCTACTTTAGTTTTTTCACGATAAATGTATGTCAATGCACATTGGCACTCAGTTCCAATAATTTTCAGTCGAGAATAAATTTTTTTTCAATTTTTTACCACTAGTCTTTGTTTTTTTTTTTGCAGTTTTTTATTTAACTTATTTGCAATGCACTACTAATCACTAATTATATTTGGATTTATCATTTTAGTTTAACATTATTTTTCGTTTGTGTGCCATTTGTCATTGCATTTCAATTTCCACAGACAACCAATACGAATTCTATTAAAAATCTTATATTTCAGAAATTATAACAAAAGCGTCTTTGAAGGACATAAATATTCCTCATTTTCAACCGTCCTGGACGACACGGTACCAAGTACACCTTAAATGTAGAGGTGTACTAGCTGCCAAAGGTTTTGTACTTGGTGCAGAAAGGGAGTTAAATTAAAGTATTATTAATGTTTAAGTTTTTTTTTTCACATTATTAATAGTACCTAAACAAAACAAACAACAAAAAAAAAACTCAAAATTATTTTATATATTATACATACATACACATATACGTACATATATAGTTAAACAAAACAAAACGAGAACATATAGATTCCATTTGTAGAAAACAATTAGTGTTTAAGTAGATGAGTTGATTGAAATATGGGAATTTTTGAAATATTAAATTAGATGGATTTAAAATGTTGATCCTTCGATTTAACTCCAAATACTGAAAATCATTTCGAGTAATCCAATACTTTGGATGTTTTTCCAAGTCTCCTACCGCACTTTCTACTTTTATATTTCCCGCCCCTACAGCACCGCATCTTTGATTTTACTATAATTATCTTGATTTTTTTGGCCATAAACAAAACAAAAAAAATTCGCACCTCATTTGTCCAATTTTTTCAAAAATTTCTACTTTTATGTTCGCCGTACCTGCTGCATTCCATTTCTGATTTTTCTATAATTATTCTTGATTGATTGTAGGTATGATGAACAATCGAAGTTATCCGGCACTGTAGCTCACACGATGAGCCAATTGTGTATAATTCCCTTTCTATATGTTATGCAGAAACTTCACTTCATATCGCTTAAAGATAGTCCTTAAGTAATTTTCCGAAGTCAAGGAGGAATGATGCAGAGATTTTTTTTATCTTAATAGAATTAATGCCCTATTAAGTGGATCGCACTCAAAAAGTTTGTTTATCATTATTCATTCATCCCTATCTTACGGTTGTCCTTAGACCCTTAAATTAAAGAAAGTTTCCAATTGCTCTTATGTTTCCACTACGTATTTTAATTTAAAAATTGATTTCGGTGCAGTGCTGCTAATCCTGATATTTGGAATAAGTGGTTATTTTGTCCCCATGACTTTTTATGCAGACTCTGGAGATTGTTTTGTCAACGTAACGCAAATATTTTTCGGACAAACTCTTAATAACATTATCGACTTTTGGGTGTAGGAACTAGAAATTTTCACATGTAAAAATTTCCTACTCCTCCTAGAAAATAGTCTTGTAAGTCATAAATTTATGTAGTTCTCTCTTGGAGGATTTTAACCGTACAATGTACCTACGTATAATGTGGCATTTAATGGTTTAAAATTCTAAAAAAAAAAATTCCAGAAGCGAAATAAGAAAAAAGTGAAGAGGTGAAAATTCACAACTTTCCCAGGCTTCCCTTTAAATGTTGTTTTTTTATTAATATTTTTTTTGTTGTACAATTCCTGTTAAAATAATTTAATTTTTGAAAATTCTCACTTTTCCATCCATTCGAATAAGTAAAGTAAGTGGGCAGTAATGTATTTTGGGCAGTTGCTTTTGATTTACACAATAAGCACTACTTTCTTTTACATAGTTTATTGAAAGAAAATAATCAAATAGAATTATAAAAATACGTAGATTGCTTTTGTAATGTTATAAATATTTAATATTTTTATTATTATTTTTTTTTTTATATACATATATATACAAATACATTACATATTTATATATCTATATATATATATATATATATTTTGTACTTAAAGCTTGTTAAGCAAAAGATGGCGCGGGACCTTAATGTTTGCCTAATTTATTTTAGCATTTTTTTTTTTTTTTACACAAAATGAAAATTTTTACAAACTATTGTTAATTGTTATTGTACAAATAAACAAATAAATAAAAAAAAAATTATATAATCACAACTATAGCTATAAAAATAGAAATAAATATGTTTACAAAAACAAAAACAAAAACAAAAAAAAAACAAAAATACAAAAAAAAAATGTATATGATACGGTTTTCCATGAACGGTGGGTATGTTTGCATGGCGGTGCATTCTCATAATATGACATAAATTGAAGATAAGATTTAAAAGAAAAACAGCGATACAACCGAGACATTTATGTGAATATAAATAATATAAATTTATGTATAATATATGGTTTGTGCTGTCTGTTCCTGTTGTAGCAAATGCAAATAAAATAGTTTGAGAAAGGAACAAAACGACCAATAAATAAACAAAAAAAAAATTATCGAACAAGTTCCAGAGCACATTTTTTTTCTTTCTTTTCCCTTTTTTTGTTTTTTGAAAAAAATCGCTTTGAAATTTTGTAATTTAGTTGATTATTAGCTTAATTACAGCGGTGTTTCACTTAAACCAAAATTTCGATTGATTATTTTTTTTTTGAAACAAGTTTGATGTTTCAGTTACTAATTAAGGTAATTACTTAAGAATTTTTCTCATCCATACTAAGAAATTTTCATCTAAATTGCCATAGTCATGGGAATAATCGAGTATCTCATTTAAATAGTGTTTGTTATGTATTTAGTCTAACAAAAATTCCGATGAATTATGCGTCCATTGCTCCGTGTAGTCCTCCGATCAGATTCTGATCGGATTTCGAGTAACTTTTACACAACAAATGTCGCATCATTACTTAACAAACATTTGATAGGTTTTGCATGAAATTACATAAAGTGAAAGTGGAATAATGAACGTTAACTAATTAAAATGAACTTATTCAGATTAATGAGATAACAAATTTAGCCAAACACGGTGTACTGAAGATAATAAATATCTTCTACTTACCAACAAAATCAAACAAAAAATTTACTTAATAAATAAAAAAAAATGTTTCCGCTGCAACAATATAAAATAAACAAAAAAAAAACCACGATTTACTATAAAAATTGTCTCTCCAGTGCGGCTAAAATAAAAGGAAAAGGGTTGCTGCTGTTTAGCGTAGAAAGAGAGTGACCATATGTGGACATGGAATTATTGCTTGAATATATTACTTCTCTGTACTGTACTACGTATTTAAAATAAAACTTTTTAATATTTTTTTTTTCTGTTTTTTTTTTTACTTTATTTTATTTATAATTCAATGGTAGCACATTACAGGCATTACCTTTCTGGTTACTTCTACTTGTTTTTGTATGTAAAAATAAAAGTTTAAAAACAAAAATGTACAAAAGATTTGAATCACACACACAAACACACACACCAGTTGAAATAATTGTGTTATGCGTAATTTTAAATGGGATCCAATTAATATATTGACATTGTGTGGTATTAATTGATTTTGGTGATCGAGTTCGATGAATATCAGGAAAGTTGTTTTCGGCATTACTTTTTAGGACATTCTGACTTATTTTGCTATGCAATTTGAAACATTTTGATTAACATAATAGATTAAATTATCCGCTTAATAGATTAGAATGGCAGATTAATGTCCGTTGGTACAGGTGGAACAGTTTACACGCTTCTTTCAACTACTAGTTATTTGTCAGCATCAGCATCTTTTTAATTGCTAAATTTATTTTGCATCGTTTCATTCAATTATTTTGCTATTTTTAAAAATATCCTTGAAGATTTTCCATTTTGGATGGACGTTTTTTTTTTTAAATTAAAAATTAGTTCAAGGACATTTTATTACCCCGATGCAATCCTGGTACCAGCGTGAAGAGTGCTCTAACAAACATTAGTTCCAAAATAACAGTTTTAAGGCCTTAACACTCGGCGAATAAATGCATCGGATGGCTAACTCTAGTTCTAGCTCGAGATTTATCGGATCGGAGTGCTAGAACATGGTGAATAAATTGGCCGTTAGCTTTAAACTAATCATAAAACTATCAACAAACTAATGCTAAAAAATAACAGGGGTCATCATATGATTCATGGATGTCATTGGACTGATGTCACTTCATTATTTTTTTCATTATCTATGAAATGCGTGTTCCTCAAGAAGTTTCAAAAATTTAACAACTTGTTGTTGTATTTTCCTATTTACGCTTGAGAGACGCGATCAAGCACGAGGTGGAACAACAATTTTTTCGGGTGATAATTTTTTAAAATAATTTATTATTACATTTTTAATGTTACATAATAATTGTTTAATTCGCTATATGCTTTCGGTAAGTGGTGCCAAAATCATAGAACGGATCGCATCATAAATGCTAAGATTAGTTTAAAAAAAAAAAAAATTCACTGAAATCGAAACTGAAGATAGGCTAGAAAAAATGAAGAATTCCATAATAGTTTAAGTGGATATAGAAAGTAAATGTTTTTATAGTACAATGCGACATTTTTTTTTTTTAATATTTTTTATTTACTAGAGTATGACTAAATATTTAAACATATGCGTGTACTATTGACAATAGGTTTTATTAACATTTTAATAAATTTTCTAATTAACCAATTGAAAGTAGAAGTGCTTACAAATAAATATACAGTACTGGTTGAAGGAGGCTCAGGCTAGATAGAAAATGATCTCTTCGGAAGTGTCTTTTTTCAATTTAATTTCTCCTATGAAAATATTTATTGTAAACAATGTGAGTGCTGCATATAAATATTGAATAAATTCAAATTCAACATCAACTACTAATTCTTAATTTCAAATTTTCTTATAGTTTTTCAATACAGATCGTGAAGATAACCAGAACTGTCTATATTTTCTGGTATGCTACTTATAATTTAAAGATTTCTAACATAAAAATATAATCTCTCGCGGAATGAACGATCCTTAGGTGTAAGGCCTCAGTGTAGTATAATGCTAATAATCACAAAATTAAAAATGCTGATTCATATTTTTTACACTGTCGAAACGTTCCATTGTCTCAATGTTCGAGTAATGACGAAAGAGTTGTAGGGATGCTGAGGACTAATGAATTCTCTATGTTCATATTCCAAGGTCAAAGTAAGTTGAATTGAAGTAATTTTTTTGTTTGGAAAATTTCAATTTTCAATTTTTTTTTGATTTTCACAGTTGCTGGAATATAAGCAATTGACATTTTCTGTTCTGTACGATGTACGATGTGTTACATTTACATATCATGGAAGAAAAGGGGGGGAAAATAATTTTGATTTAAAAATAAAAGATTTGTTTTATTATATGAGAAATATTTTTGCATCAAAACACATGCAATAAATTCAATAACATAAAAATCCTTCGGCGAACTTATCATTATGCGCGATATATGAGGACAGAATGTCAACCTCTGTTTTTTTCAACAGACAAATAAAAATGCCAAAACCATATAGCGAATATCTTTGAGAACGAAAGCAGAACAAATAAAAAACAACAACAACAACACAAAAAATCCAAATAAATAAACAAAAATCACAGATAGGTATGTATATAGAAGGGGTCTCAAGAAGTGTATTTCCAAATAATACCGCTAATATTAAATTTGACCGCTGAAAAAAAGAAATCGCCTGTGAACGAGGCCTATAATAAATGGTTTTGCATTTTGTATCAAGCAGAGAGAGCGCACTGCGCACACATATCGATTCGATTTGCGATTTGGTTTGAAGATTATCTGCGCGCTTGCATTTTGTTGGCGTTTTTCTTTTTTTCTGTTTTTTATTTGATTTTTTTATTTTTTGAGAATTTTTTTTTTTTGGTTTTTTTTTTGTGGAAGCTTCGGGACTCCCTTCAGATGTCAACTCGACTCTGCAACTATATGTTACGATACACATTAAAATAATACTGACGTGGTCAGTATATTTTAGCATTATGTATATAAACATTATGGTGTAATATATTATTCGATGCGTCAAAATAAATTTTTTCAAAAAAAAGTTTCGTAAGGATGCACAAAATGAAGTTAAAAGTTTAGTTTCTTTCTAACTAAAAGTATTCACGGAGAGATGATAACGAGTATTTATTATATGATAATTAGGTGGCAGGTTAAGTTTATAGGTGCTATACATATTTGAATACCTAGTTGTTGATTTGGTTTTTCTTTTTCTTAGGTTTTTATTACATTTATAAACTATATAGGCTTGAAGAAATGTTAAAGTTGATTAGAAGTTATGATCGGTTAATTATTATAATATTTATGAACAAATTTGGACTTTTTTGAAATACCGAAACAAGCTTGGCCAACATTTAAACATTTCAGAGGGCAATATGTGCTGAAACTTTTAGAAATGACAACATTTTCCGAAATTGTAGGTAAAATTCCGGAAAAATTGCTTGCTTCGCTTAGACATTTTAAATAGTAGGTACGATTTAAATTTAGTTCTAAATTTAATTAAATAAAACGAGCAACGCATCGTCCTGACATCTACACAATATTAGAATTATTCCTCGTTCGCCCTTATACATTAAATTTCTTATATTCAAAAACAATTTACAACTTTAATTGAAAAAAAAACCAGCCTTTCTATATTTTTATCAAGCGTTTGTTTGATTAACATGGCATTCATTAGGTAAATATGAAATTCCACCAATTTACTGATTCTCTCCACAGAAACTTATCAAACATGCAAGAAGTGAATTCTTTTTTTTTTTTTTTTTTTGTCACACAATGAACATTGAATGCTCGCCACAGTCTTTGCATCGAGTAATTGAAGTGTTTCGAAAAGAAAAACACATATTGTAACATGTAAGACACTTTGTACGAGTACGCATTATTTGATAATTATTACGATTTATAAAGTTGTTTTTCTGTGACTAAATAATTTGTCGCGCAAAAATGCAGAAAGTATGAAATTGACAATAATACATATTCACATATGTTCATAAGTACGCTAATAGATTTACTAGAAGCTTTCTATAAATTGGATAATTTTGAAAACGATCTTTATACTGTGGAAAATCATCGTCTTATATAGAAAATTGTATAAGAAATTGATTGGCGATGATATTCTACATTATTAACCCGTTCAAGTTATTCACTGAACGACTAAATCTATACAATTTGTTACATTAAAGCTTCATTTTTTGCGGACACCGTGATTGAAGCTGTGTGGTGCATACGTAGAATTAGAAAGTGCCAGTTTGAGATTTAATAGTGCGTCCCTTCACTTATTAGTTAATTAAATGTATGGACATTTTTAACATTTCTAACAGGAACACAATGAACCCTACTCCAATTAGGGGATTGTAAAGAGAACAATGAAGGATATTTATATTACATGATTTTGACAGTGCTTTAAGTCATCGATTTTAACATTTCCTCACCCTGGTTGGTTGGTTGGTTGGTAAGAGTGGCGAGACCTGTGGTCTCCAATTAGCACATTTGTGCCGTTTTGATACCACTGAACACCCTATTTGTTGTTATAGTCACTTGGGAGGTTCAGCTACAGCCATTTAGAGGCATTAAGGAATCCCAACACCTCATTGACCGTTTTTTCGCTGATTTCTCCCAGGTGGTTAAGGCTGTGTCTGGTTCTGTTTAACATTTCCTCACCCTACTTACTGAAATATTATTAAATTAAAAAATAATTGAAGAGTTTAAAATTAAATTTTAAAACATTCTCTATTAAAATACCTAAAATTAATCATTTTTTTTTTATATTTACTGATTCGAAACCGAATAAGAAAAAAAAATCAAAACGTATGATGAAACCTATCAGTTAGACCAAACCTATATCTAGCTATCTATGCCTGATTAACATATTTTATAAGCCATTTAAATTATAGCCTGATGTTGAAAAAGTCTGTATAAATTTTATTGCAGCACTAGCCGTCATTTTATACCTATATACATTTTTTTTTTTTTTTTGTAATCTACCAGTACTTACTTGGTGATTTCCGGTAGATTCGACCTTTTGCAATCAACTTTGTTAATTATTCTTATTTAATTAGCATATCTCTTCGATAAAAAATAAACAGATACCTATACTAAACATATTTAAATTGTAGTATGTACGTACATATGTTAATAGTGTCTGAGAATTTTTTATATATAAAAAAAAACCCAATGAGTGCATTATTAACATTCAGATTTGCATTGATCTATAAATGTTTAATTGGATTAATTACATTTTGAGTAAACAAACGCAAATATTAAGAAAACTAAAATCGCACAGAGAAATTATTTTACCACTAATGTGATCGATTTGGCTATATCCAGATCTAATGTTTGTAGTATGATCATAAAATGTGATAAAATCAAAGTAAATAACTTTAAATTACCGCACGCTTATAGTCTAGTTGTCACAGCAAAGGAAATTGCGTCCTTTTCCCCATAATTCCATAAAGCCACATATTGTCGGTGGACCAA
Organism: Platyura marginata; assembly: GCA_026745375.1. Lineage (NCBI taxonomy): Eukaryota > Metazoa > Arthropoda > Insecta > Diptera > Keroplatidae > Platyura > Platyura marginata. The sequence continues at coordinate 12,692 of JANSTT010017608.1, forward strand.
TGCATTCTCTTCAGTCATCGAAAATGGCCAATTGAAAAAGAAAATGTTCTGGGTTATTTTCTAGGTGAAAAAAGATAAATTTTACTTAAAGTTTCACTATAAGCTTTCTATGCTAGGTTAAATAATTATAAAGATATGTTATTTAATGTATGTATACTTAAATTTTTTTTTTTTTCGTTTTTTCAGGTGGATCCGAAATATTATCAACAAGGGGTGAGTGATTTAATTTTTATTTCTTTGTAGGTACATATGTGTACCTAAAAATTCCATTTTTGTTTTGCTTTAGCTTAGTTTCACATTAAAAAATTTGTTGATAGGTGGGGAGAAATTTTATTGGCAAAAAATTATATAAATTATATTATTTTATTTATTAAGATATTTAGAAAGACATTTTTTAGCAGTATTTTTTGAAATTTTCTTTTTATTGTATTATTTCAGACCAACTAACTGTAAGCACAATTTTTTTTTGTATATATAATCACTGCACTTTTACAGATACCTTCTTAGTAAACAACAATTTTTTTTGTCACTTATACTGTCAATTTTAGTTGTCTTTTAGGTTAAAACACGCCTCAGTTTTTTAAAATCCTGTACGATAGTTTTGAATGCGTTACGCTCGTTTATTGACAAATATCACTCCCCTCACCTGCGCCCATCCACTTATCTATTAGTTTGGTCTCTATTTATAATTATAGATTAACAAATAAAACAATAGTAAAATGGTGCACGTAAACTTGAGATAATTTTATCGTTGATGTAAGTAAATGGAAAATATTTGTATAATAAATAAATATGTGGTGCATTCGTGCTATATGGTAAATCATCTAATTGCAAATAAGATATGAAAACTAAGCGAACAACAGATAATACATTAATAAAGATGAAATATTGAATTTTCCAATTTTCTTTTTATTTTATTTTGTTCTGATTTGATTTAATATAAATAATAACAGTGATTAAGTTAGACTAAACTATGTTATTATAAAATATTAAATGCACGTTTTAGGGACCTCTGTTTATCCTCATAACAATATAAAATAAACTTTGAATATATGCAGAGAGAAAGAAGAATAAAATCCATCTATACATATTATATATCTATATATGAATATAAATATAAAGCCTTCTTCTTATAACTCATTTAAAGATTTATTGATAAAGGGACCTCACGTAAGATTTATGTTTCATGTAAAACAAACTTTTTTGTAATGATTTTTATAGATTTGTTCTGCAATTTAAATATTAAAAATAAAAAGATACACTCATTTTTATTACTTTAGATAAATATATACACACATACATACATATATATTTATATATCTTCTTTTTTTTGTGTAATATTTTTCAATTTGGATAAAATTAATATTATTATTCTTGACATATTGTTGATCTTTGCAGATTGACGTGTGCTCGCTCATAAAAAATGTTAAAATTTGTGGGTGGATGCCTTCAATTATAATATAAACGTGAAATGTAGCTTTTTTCAAAAATGAATTTTTCTAAATACTTTTATTTTAGTTTGTACCTAAATATTTTGAGTTGGTAAATTGAAAATTTTTAGGATCTGAAAATTACCTAATACCTAATTATTATAAAACTTATTAAAAAAAATCTCTTTCGGCTTTCGTTGGGGATTTTGTCTGCGCTGTAAAATTAGTTGATTGTTCCCCATGGAAATGAGTGATCGAGTGATCTTGTTCGTCTTCCAAAATATTTCAAAGGACATTTTGTTCCTCATGTAAAATCCTTAACGGAGGAAATTTTTTCTCAAAAGCTCTCAAAAATAAATTAAATAATAATAAAAATTCAAAATCTTATATTAAAATGTAACTAAATATATGTTTACTCTGAGAAATTATTGTTTTCTGCTGTCAGATGATAAAAACGCTATACGCTACTCTGAACAAGATGTTGCTTTTTTATTGAACCTCTTAAGTCAATATTGAAAATTGATTATAAACCGAGATTATTATTATTAGAGACGTACAACAAGGGTTAGCCATTTGTTTAAAAATTATTTCATTGTTGTGGGCGTACATAAGTACTTTATAATCTTAAAAAAAAAAAAAAAAAAAAATTTAGGTATGCACCTATATTAAAAAAAATTTCTTGCCATTTTTATCTTTAGCGAACCCTGAACACAAATCATTCGCGACCATGTTTTGATGTTGCATTATTAAATTATTAACAAAAATACAAAACAAAAGCAAAAATTTTGTAAAACAGATTTTATTGCCAAGATAACCTCTTGTGTAGTTTGTTTAAAATATAGTTTGAACACACAGCAGAAAAAAAAAATAATAAAAATCAATAAATTCTCTATTCAAATTGATTATTACATTGAATAAATTGATAAAAAATGCTGCACCTGAATTACCCAAACCTCTAATAACAGGTAGAGGTATACATATAACAAACTATACCAAATAAACCATCAATCTTTATGATTATGACAAATTAAGCACGATAGATCAAAAACATTTATGAAAATAATAAAAAATTGATTTTTGAAAAATTATTGTTTACGATTATAAATGAAGATTTTTATAGCTCACTTTTAAGATTCGTTAGTTTGAATATTTATATGTTTGATGTAACCGGATATTGAAATAAAAGATTACAAGATTAAATTGAAAGTTGAAACTTTAATTTTTGACTTAATTTTTAATTTATATTTAACTAAGTGACATATTATTTTTAAATATTCGTTAATTAGTTTTTTCTCGATATAAAAAATTTATAAATAAAAAAAAAAAGGATACAAAATATTTTAACATTTAATTTATTATAACTTCTTTAAATTATACATCAGTGTCAGAAGAAGATTTGTTTAAAGATTAAAAAAATTATTTAATAAAAGTATATAAAGCCAAAAATAGAGTCTATCCACAACTTTATCGTTAAGTAATTTAAAAACATATAATTAGACACACAGTTTTGCGCTATATATGTAAATAATCACCTGTTCATTTTATAAATGAGATAGGTCTTGTCACTTTATTTTGCATAGGTATACGAAATTTAAAAAAAAAAATGAAAATTATACACCGCAATTAAAAAATTAGAGCAAAAACTAAATAGATTAATTCTATTTTCTCACGTTTCGCATAAAGTGGCGCTGGGTCTATACGCAATATAGCAAAGTCACTTCCTGTATTTTGTATGCAATAAACATGTAATTTAATGATATGATGAACCAACGAAGACGACTTTTTTTTTTTAACTTATTTCCGGTTCACACGCACTATAAACTCTTTTTATTTTAATTGATAAACAGATAAATCGCATAAAATGTACCTTCTTCGTGTTCACAGGTGAGTGCTATAATATCGACTATCGTGGCTGGCTATGTATATATGGGTCTAGTAATTAATTTTAATTCTTTTGCATTTAAATTAACGTTAAACTCATAAATTTTTATTTTTAAATGATAAATGAAAAATGGTGTAATATTTTTTTACTTAATTTTGAAGAATATAAAGAAAGAATATAAATTCGTAATTATTTTGCAAAATTGATCACCAAATTTGACAGCTACAATAATTAATACTGAAAAACGTTTTAAGTTACTCCAAAAATTGACTATTAAAATTCTACTGATTGTGGTTCCTCTGGTACAAAATTTTCTTGACTTTTTTAAATTGTTTAATCTACAGGGTTAGTCCGAATTCCTGTTACAAATATAAATAAGTATAAAAAAAAAACGAAATAACATTTTTAAAAAATCTTTTTTTTATTTTGT
>JANSTT010017609.1:0-16432 GCA_026745375.1 Platyura marginata
ATAGAGGTAAATTAACATGGCTTAATATAGGCAAATTCAAGGGGAATGAAAAAACTTCAAGTTATGGAGGAATTCGAGTTATCGAGGTTGCACTGTATTACTATTTTCATTGTTTGTTTCGCTTATTTCAATTATTTTTGTCACCGACAAAATAATATCAGAAAACTTTCCACAAATTCATAAAAGACTGTACCTACATTTTTTAGAAAATTGTATGAAAATGTATTATGGATTGTTTACTTTTTTATAATTTTTTATATTTTTTCCAAAAATTAGATATTTTTAAAAAAAAAAAATCAAATGTTTTTTCCATATGGGTGTAGAAATCTACACTACAACGTAAGATTATGAACTTTTCTCAACAGGGCTCTACGGTTAAATGTTTTTATTTTTTTTTTAATTAATTAAAATTAAAAGTTATAAGAGTATAAAACTTTAAATGCTGATTCTGAAAAACTAGGTTTTTTCACATAGAACCTTGTTACAGTAAGGTGACGATTTTATGAATTGCCGCTCAAAAGTTTGTAATTATCATAAATTTCTATTTTATTCAGCCCACAATTGCTTTTTTTGATATTGATATGTATAGACGGTGTTTTTTTTGGACACCGTAAAATATTCTATTTTTGACATTTTACATCAATTCGGATTCGGATTTTAGGGATTCGACACATTATAACTTAAAAAACTCTCGTAAACGTTTTGCTGCCAATTCGAAAAGTGTGTACACACCTATCCCTCGATTTCCACGGGTAGATACGTTCCACGACAAATCCATATAAATCGAAACCTTGTAAAACGAGATACAACATTCAATGATCGCACAATATAAAATAATAGAAATAACAGATTTTTTTCATTATTTACAAACCGCGTAAAGGCGAAACCGTGTAAATTAAGGCTTCCAACCATTTTTCCAGAATAGGGATTATGGTGCTAAAATTTTCAATCAAGGGGTCCTCAATCAAGGATCCCCTAATTGTCAAAGATTGTTTGGTTACGTGTGGTGAATAAAAATGTTAAAATTGTATTCGAAGACAAAATTATGATATTAGTCAAAGGGTATTATAACTTTGGTACGAAGTTTATAACGACCCTTAATATTCATCGTAGAAAAAATAAATTTTAACACCATCGTCTTTCTTGTGAAATTTTAAGTTAAAATCCGTGATCAAGATTCCAGCCAAATGGCTTAGGCTTGTTGTGATAGTTTTTTGGTTTTTAATTGAAACTTTTTTACTGACAATATTAAAAAATTTATTACATTTTAATAGGTAATGATGCTAACAAAATATTTTATGCGATAAATTCAAAAAAGTATCAATAAGAATTGAAAAAAAAATAATTAATTAGCATATCAATCTTGATTTTCTAAAATCAGTATCCAAACTCAATCAGTATCGGTGTCTGAAAATCAGTATACTCGTAGTTAGTTGATTTCATTCAGTATCTCAATATTTATTTGAACTTTTTAAATAAAAAATTCACAATTTAATGTGTAAAGTAGCAGCTACTTCTTGGTTGCCACTTTTCTGTATGATGCGCAACCAAAAAAATAGCGATGCAAAACCGAGGGTTCAAAGTGCTGGAAAAAATTAATATTCCCGACAGCTTACCGAGTAATTTACCCAGATTTTTAGCTTTAATGTGAAATGCAGCTTGCAACTTTTTTTAATGGAACTGTAAACTGTAGCTACGTCTCTATGGCTAACTTTAAATTGCTGATTTGGAATCGTTATCCTCCTCGATACACGTACATTAAGAAAAGATTATCGAAATCTTTAGGAAACAGTACCGCAGTGAATCACAAATTTCATTTGTAATATTTTTGAAGTTAGGGAGCTGTTTTATTGTACAATATTCGGTAAATATGAGTGCCGAATTGATTAAAGAAATGGTAACAATTCGGTTATATTCGAAATTTTGTAATAATAAGTTCAATAATTCGAAATAGGACACATTTTACTCTTCACAATTCGTAGAGTCGCAATTGTATATGATTAAAGACATTTAAGGCACATAAATTTTTGCGTAATTTTTGAATATTTACTTTAAATTAAATTATTGGCATTAAAAAAAAAACAATTTTGTGATTATTGCATAATTTGCAGATAATCAGTCGAAACAGTACAAAGAAAGTAAATAGAACACCCAACCCCCAGCTATTATTTTGCATTACACCATTAAACTCTTGAAATATATTTAATTACGCTACAGAAAAGGTGCCTTCTCAAAACAAAACAAAAATGGTAATTTTATGATAGTTATTTGAGATCATCAATGTAAAGCACAAAACTTTCATGTATATTTAATATAAAAAAACTTAATTTATTACTACATAATGTAAGGAAGGTATGACTTCGAAAAAGTAAAGTTAAAAAAAAATTCTCATAATTAATAATAAAATTATATTTGTAATGTAAAAAATATTAAACTCATTTTAATAACAGTAATTGGACCCAGTATTTTATAAATTAGAATGAAGAAAAAAATCCCCTCCACGCCCTTTTTTAAATGAGTAAAAGGAATATAATTTGACAAACCTTAAATCAAATTCAGTTTCGCCACAAAAATGTTTTTAGATTATTTGCTTCAGACGATATTCCAGAGAAGGTTGCTTATTAGGGTGTTCCGATGGGAACAATATTTGTCATTCTTAAATTTTTATTCAGACACAGACAAAGAAATGTTGTAGAAAATGCAAACAAATTTCAAGAGGGAAAGCTTGCTTCCTAATCGTAAAAAGGGTGGGTAAAATCCACCCTTCCCAATAGACATGCCTTGTATAGATTTTCTTTAAAGTTAGTCCCTTTTGAAATGGTTGGCCCTTTGTAGTAGGTCTTTGTTTTTTTTTACTTTTTCAAGAAATTGAATATTTTTCACGGCGTAGGACCAAACCTTTAACATAATTCATCGTTTAAACTTTAACGTTTCAAGAAAAAAAAACTCTCCAAATAAATTCTGCCAAAAAAACACATTTTCTACTGTAATTACGTTGACAACTAGAAACATTGTTGTCATTACTGATTCCCGTTCTTTCTTTGTGAAGTATAAGAATAATCATAAAGAAATATTTAAATTAAATTAATGTTTTTTTTTATTCACAACGTCATTTCAGTAAATATCTAATTCTAAACTTACATGAAAATTTTTGTTTTTTATTAAATACACAATACAAGTTTAATCACACTGCAAAAGATAATTGTTTTTAATTTAATCAGAGATCAACATCCTCTTGTTTGGACAGTAAAGTTTTGATTTTCTGCAATAGTTCTCTTTTTACATTATCCGGAACCAAACTCCGTGCCTTTGGCGTAACACTTTGAACAATTTTGTCAACATTAATATTACCATCTTCTTCCTTGACAATTTCCCGACACATAAGTCGGACTTCATCGCTCCAGCCACATTCAGTTAATCGATGGATCAGGAGATCTTTTAATCTGCAGAATATGGTATTAGATAATATTTATTACAAATGAAATATACAAAGTACTTGGCACGATCTCCTTGTAAAATTGTTAACTGATCGACGGCTTTAGTTAATGTCATTATTTTAAATGAGTTTAGTGAACTTTTTGTATAAAAAGATGGCTGAAAAATTAAATTTTGTTGAGAATTTCAAGAACTTATTGTTTGGAGTGGTGGTCCTTTGTTATGACGTTTAGAAAATGTTAAATCCCACATTAATCCCATGTACTTGTACTAAAAATGCAAATTCAAACTGCAATATCGACTCATTTGCCTATGTGCTTCAACTTCAATTTTGTTTCAACAGTTCAATTGGCGTATATCCAATTTCATCGTCAATTGGTGTGGCCTCGTCTATTTAATCTTTGAATAGGTAATTTATAAGAAGATAACAAATGGAAAAAAAGTACGATTCATCACAAAGTGCAAGCTGGAAAAGAGCCGTAGTTGTTTGTCTTAAGAGAGTGCTTGACAAGTTGTGCAGAGGCAGGAGAAAATTTTTATTTGTGGAATTATATGCACAAATACTTTTTACAATTAATACAAAATGATTCGGTGTAGCTGAAGTTTCAAATTAGACATCGACGTCTGTATAACTCTCTGTATTTAGAGAAGGACATATAAATTGAAAAAAATTAAGTATATTAGAGCGAGAAAACCGTTTTATTGGTTTTAGAGACTTTACTGTTGTCAGGTACTCAATACTCAAAAACTGCACATTTCGTTAGTCAAATTTGTGCGTTGAACGAGTTTAAACGTTAACTGCTATATACGAATATTTGTCCTGTTCGGTTTAATGTTTAGTGGGTGAAAAAAGTGGAAAATTGTGAAAAAGGATAATTAAAACAAAAACTATAAAAGAAAAAAAAGGTATACTTCCTTGGTAAATTATTTTTTCATTATTATTTTCTCCGGCGATGAATTAAAAATAAATTACAAATGAAAATTACTTTTCTCCCTACATATCAGAATACATAATAAATCAATAATGTCATATATTATTTTCAAGGATATTCCACTCTACAATATTTCACCCAGCAACTAATTTGTTTCAGAAAAAAAATTCCTTGGTAGTTTTTATACATTTTTTATATTCTGCGGCAGTGTTGTCTATAACAACAGATAAATATTTAATAATAAAATAGCGTTGGGAGTTGCGAAACAATCTCCTTGTATATCTATATTTTATATATCCTTGATGTCATCTTTTTTTTTTTTTTTTTGCGAGTCATAAGGCAAATTTGCCATTTTTTTCTATTTCCTCAAATGTTGCACGCAATTTCTCATCGAGTTTTTTTGGATAAACATTTTTTTTTTTGGGTTATCGCTGCTAACTCTGAAAAGAAGACTTAAAAATATGTTGATCTGAGAAAAATGTTGAATAGAAAATCTTCACAGAATAAAAGGTGATGACTCATTCATGAATGATTTTCCTGCAGAAATTTCTCGTCATTCTGTGGAGATGTGTTGAAATTTTTATTTTCTCGAACAATTCAGTTTGCCATTTGTGTTTGGATTTTCTTTTTAAATGTTTGAATGTTAGATTATGTATTTTTCGATTAGAAAATTTAATGAAAAATAATAAATAATTTATTTCTAAAATTACAAATTTAACAGTATTCGGTAAGGTATTTCTACCTTAATGTTTAAATATTTGTTAAATATGAATGTTATCAAGTTCTATTAATATTTTCTGCATTTGTTTCGTAGAATTTAATTTTCAACCGTATTTCTTTGATAGACATATGTAGGTAGGCATTTGTTTTCCAATTTTCGTATAAATATTTTGAGAAAATAACTTTACAACAACAAACATTATTTTTAAAGCCTAACCTTTTCTCAAGCGTGAAAACAAAAATATTATCATTTGGGTGATAAAACTTTTTTATTCATCCAAAATGTTGAACCTAAAATCAACTTTACTCTCGTTGTTCTTTTTATACGTTTTTTTTTTAGTTAGAATTTTTGTTGGCTTTAGCGCCTAGAGGGAAATTCTTATTGAATTTGGCCAGAAATCATGAATTATGATTTGGCATAACTCTGATGTGTACAGAGATAAAATGATCTTACCAATGCATTATTAACTTAACATAAATGTTTTATATTTTAAACTTTATTATTATTATTATTTATTTTTTATCTTAGGGACCTACTTGTCCATACAAGATTGTATAAAATTACATTCTTGGAATTAAGAAAACATAATATAAGTGAAAAAATTTATGAAAATTGAAAATTACATCTAGAAAATTACTAAGTTAAATTAAGATAGATTACTTACTTTTATTGAGCACTGTGACACGAACTAATATTTTACTTTAAATGTAAATGTGCACGTAAAGGAGTTATAAGTGTTTAAATGTAAAATAAACGTTATGTCATGCCACGTAACATATGTCAATAATTTGATGTCACAGTACTCCAAACCCACAATTTGTTAATGCATATTAACTATTCAAAAAATATTTGACTATGAAAAAAATAATCACCAATGAAGATAACAGCGGTTTTATTGTAGAATGATTTTTATGAAATTATACCAAAGTTGCTTACGGCGTTTACTTACTGAAATGTTCATGTACTGTACATACATATTTTTAATTCTCTAATTGACTACAACTTTTGTAGAGTTATCTTTTTCTGAAAATGGCAAAAAACTTTCTTTTAATTATTATACATAATTATCTCGATTTAAAAAAAAAAACCTGTTAATTACAATAAAAAACACATCGATTATTATATTCTTATTAGTTAGATTAATATTGTGCTAGGTTAAAGTTTACAAAAACATAATTAAATTAAATATAAAAAAAAATTATCCGACATCATCCAAAAGAACACCAATAATATTTTTGTGGTTTCACTTACGTAATAGTAAAGTTTTTGTGGTTATAGTGTTTTAAGACAAAACTTGTTTCCTTGTGGTTTACCTTTATGGTTTCTTTTAATTACTTATTCTTATGATGTATAGTTATTTTTTTTTATTTTTTTACAACATATTTTAGCCACAACATAAAGTGATTAAGTTCAAGTAAAATTTAACTAAATTAATGATTGATTTGCCCTGTTTGATAATTTTCTTTTGCTCTAGTAAATGAATAGATTCGATAAGGCCAAAATTTGCTGATTCGCTTAATGGCAAGATGCCTTCAAGTTTAAATTTTGGTTTCTTCTCCTTTTTGCAAATTAACAAAAATAATTAATCAAAAATACTTTATACGTTTTGGTTTTAAAGCAAATCATCTCATTTCCTCTATGGAAACAATTTATGTTTCTATTTTCTACGGTTTCTTAAAATGGCAACTGACTAAACCATAATTTTACAATGGATAAATGTTATGTAATTTGTTTGTACTGTATAAATTTTGAATTCTAGACGAAACGAATTCTCTACATATATGAATGACTTTCTGAACATTGCTTTTTAACTTAAATTTAAAAAAAAAGATTCATGTAGTTTTTCATCCGGATTGTTCCGATATCTTTCACGTGAATGTCGACTCCCGGCGAAATCTTAAATTTACCGATAATAATTTTGAATTTTTATTATCAAAGTAGACATTTTGTTTAAAAAAACATTTAAAGTTTTTAAGGACAAAAAAAAGAAACTTATAAATTAGCCATCTTAGAAAAAATTTCGAAATTTCTTTTATCTTATCCAAATTCGAAAAATTTATATTGAAAATTGTTATTTATTTCAATTCAAATGCATTTTAAGTTTGAAGAGAACAGAATTTTTCAAATAGGGGTCCGCTCACTCCAGAGGATTTTTGTAGCAAATTAATCATTTGAAATATAAGTAAAAAAAATATTTTCCTGCAATAAGAAAATAAAAAAAAACTATGCTTGTTCCACTCGCAACATATTTTACGCTTATGGTAAAATAAATGGAATTTTATCCACGATATCGAAATCTGAAAATCTGATAATCCTGTTAAGTAGTAAAGCTGACCAAATGTTACAAATCATTTATCACTTTTATAGTTGTAATTCCAGAATAAGAATACCAAAAACATACACATGCAACAATTTATACATATGTATGTATAATATGTAAACTTCACTACTTCGTTTTTCAAAACTAAGCAATTACTTATAATAACTGTGTTTAAAATTACAGCAATTTTTTGTTTCGTATATAAGTATGGTAGATAGGTACTTAGACATCCTTTAAGAAGATGTACATTATACAAAATATTCTTGATTTATTATGTGACGAAGTAAATATATGATTAACGTGATAATAGCAAACTGAGTGGAAAAAAAAACTGTGTCTATTGTGTGGGAACATTTGGATACAAAAACCATCAAAATAACTATTGTTAAGGTAAATTTACTGTATAGTCATTTTTATTGTAATTTTAATGATAAATGACCTTTTGCATGCATTATTTAAATTCAAAATTCAAGTAAGATTCTATCAAACACATATGCGATATGGTACTGTACCTATGTACATTATGTATGCTCATTTCATCATTTCACATTATGTGTAAGTATAAATGTATTTAGGGAAACATTTTGTTTTGTGTAATGTTACAATATTCATATGTATATGGTCATGACCCAGACTGCCGCTACAATAATAATGCTGATTTACTTAAAAGATTAAAGACATTCGTTATATAGAAATTACAAATAGAATGTAATTTTCACCATATGGAAGACTACTAAAACAGCAAGTAGGTCGTCGCGTCGCCACCGATAACACAATAAAAACTTTTGTAACAGTTCTATAATTCCTCTATAATATGATAAAAAAAAAGAAAAAAAGGTTAAGTTTTCTGGACTTGGATAGTTGCGACAAGAAACAAGTCAACAACAACAATGCTACCCTGACAACAGTAATCCGACAGTAATCGTAATCCCAGATGAAATAAACAATTAATGGTTAACTATAATAAATGCAAAAATAAACATTTTAAGCCGGACATGTACGAACACATGTTTTGTAGAGTGACTAACGGACATGTAGAATTAAAAACAATTCCATTTATTCAAAAAATAATGAAAACATATACTTACCTACAACTACAACGATCGATTCTTAATTTATTGTATCCATTAATTAACAAATTTTTGTATGCGGCTCATTTAAGTCTTGTATGAAGATTATTGACAGTATCGTGAGTAACCATTGATTTTGAATATGATTATTAAATTTTGTTTTCTATGTCGACTGTCGTTTGTGTATCGGGAAGCCTTCTTCTTTTACCATCGCTACTGTGGAAGGTCCCTTCTTCCGAATTCCGGTCTAAACGAAAAAATCTAAACAGTTTTCAATTCAATAAAATACATTTCGGTATTTGTCCAATTTAGACATAGCTCACTTTAACTCTTTCGTAGGCGCTGGTTTAAATTTTTACCATCCACCATCCACCCATCTTATCAAAATTTTCAAGATTGCTAAGTTTAAGTATTCAGACAGATATCATTTAAAATTATGACGGATTTTTTAAAATTATGACGGATAATTTTGCCCGCAAAAGGGTTACGATCTAGAAAGTAATCATGTCATGTACAAATGAATGAATGAATTTTCTATGGGTATGACATAATAGGTATTATTGTGGTCCCACGTGAAGCAATAAAATTCAATGATGATGACAAACATTTTTTGCCCATATTTAAATACTAAAGTTGTAGTTAATTTGCTATTACCTAATGCATTGGCCAAGAGATAATCGTGTTAGTTTTGATACCTGTCGAGGGGGTTAATGGATTATATCAGAGATACAATTTGTTGGGAGCATTGTAGTTGCTATTATATCAATGGCTTATATACAATACCTGCTAACTCTTTTCACGAGACAATAAAAACTAAAGTTGTTTCGTATAGCGTATTGAGTTGGCGGATGGTCAAAATTTGCAAAAAAAAAAATGAAATTTTTTAAACAAACTTTTTGTGATAATTTTAGCATAGGTGCAGGGTTGTATAAACATCAATTTTATGCAATTAAAAAATCATTAAAAATGAGTTAGCGGGTATTGTATATAAGCCATCAATATGTACAATCTAAACAAACAATCCAAATCTGGTTGAAATAAATATTTTATCTTACCAACTACTTCAAAACAAATTAACATTTTAATCCATTTCTAAAGTAACAAGTGCAGAAATCCTTTTGCCCATAGTAAATACGTAACCTGCTGGTACAAAAACGGATATTGATCTGTATCTGACTGAATAATTTAACAGCTATGCGAAAAAACAATGGAAATATTATGCATACGATGTGTATGTGCAAAATGAATGTAACCTAAAAGTGTACTGCAAAACAATATATCGCACGTTATGCGCCATTCAGTAACCACCATAGTGTCCCTACATTTGACTACATACTACATTCATACCTATGTATATACTTTCAATCTTAATTTGCATTTTACATAATATTTACATTTAGATAACTACTTTTTAATGGTCTACGAAGCGTTACGCATTGTAATAGGTATTTTTATGCATTTTAATACTGTACGTATGAGCACTTTATTTACATTCATGTGCACTTGTGCAGCATTTGCAAATTTTATATCACATCATATTTATTCATAACCTAGGCTTTTTTTTGTACATTCGAGGTTAAAAATGTAATAAAAGAGTTTAATATCTTTACTATTAAACGTATAGTAAATACAAGTTATCTAAGCATAGTAGGACATACATAAGTGGCATATTTTATAATAATATTCATTTTCATACGTAATACTTATCTTGGAAAATTCTGATTGTTCTCGTAATTTGATTTATTTACCACAGATCGTCTAATTATGCTTTTGCTTCAATTTCCATATCGTAGAGTAGGTGTACATCCATCTCCGTACGGATATTATAGCCCAGCTTATTTACTCTCGTATACTAAAAAGCTAAAAATAAATTGTAAACCACAAACATACATATAAAAACTTAAATAATAAATAACGTGCGCCACAATACTTATGAGTTTTTACTTTAGTTTTTTAACTTCTTTTTCTTTCCAATATTATTTGGTAAAAAAGTTGTAACGAATTTGTCTTGTAATTTGATTTTGTGTAAGAAAAGTTTTTTTGAATTTAAGGTCTAATGAATCAAATATAGTGAGCGACGATTACGGGAGTGTAAATTGTTGGTGGGATTCATTCTTTTAGTTACCATAGACAGAACAAAAAATCATAAACAAATAGAGTTTCATCTCTAAATATAAGTTAAACTACAGATATTTGATTTTGTGCGTAACTCCGGAAAGGTAGAGATAGTAAAAGTATTTGGTATACCTATACGATATGTGGCTAATTTCATTATTATTTATTCTGAATTCGAGCCCTTTTGGTGCATTTTAAAATTAAAATTAAAACGAAATATGTAATGGGAGTTATTCTAATAACAACCCCAAAGTCACTCTATACCTACGTATTATTTATTGACATTTTTGATGAGTAAGTAAACTTTGTTACAATTAACATTATAGTAAACAAAATATGTACCTACAACTATTTACATCGGTCTTATTTAAATGACCTACATACGAGTACATACTTGCTTATGTGGAACATATGTAAGTATATCTATATACTTATTCGAATGGGCAAAAGGACAATAAACTTTTAGCGATAAACTGAAACAAACTAATAGCAGAATTGTGTCAGTTGAAATGCTCCGCACTGTTGTTTACTTTCTAACATAATTTATATATATATATATATATCTATCTATATACATATACATATATATATCAAACAACAACAATAAAAAGATTTATGTGAAAATTATCTGCTAGAATTTATTTAAGGGAAGAAAAAGAAAAAAACCACCCATAATGTAACTTGTTTTCGTTTAAGTATATCTGATACAATTTTCACATGAGCAATATAAATTTTTCGTTTGCCAATTCCTTCCAGTTAGTTCTGCCATTAAGTATACATACGAGTACATCTATATTCTATTCTATACTATGTATACATACTACTACATAGGGAAATATACAACAACAATATTCGCTATATATTTTGCAAATCTTTATAAAGAAGAATATGTGAAAGATGACGTCAGCATTTATATATGCATACTTCTGGACTATAGCTAATGACATCATTCTCATCATCAAGATTGGTATTTAATGCATTATTATATGTAAATGTATGTATAAAATAATAATCGCTAATGATATAATTCTGTTGTATTGTACCTAAGTAGATGAATATAGATTAAAATGAACATTTTTTTAATAAAATCAATGAAATTATGAGTAACAATAAAACATTCAGTGAGTTATGATGATTTTAATAGAATTAATTTAATTTTATCTTTTTGTGCATCATGACTCAGATATTTGGTGAATTTAAATAAAATTTAAATAGCAGACCATGTAGAATATTGTTATTTTCTTAAAATGATTTTTTGTGTTAGCAATGAGCTTCCAAGGTAAATTAAGTCTTTTGCGTTGGGAAATGTAGAATTTGTAGAATTTTAATTTAAAAAAAAAATTATTTCCTTTTTATTTATTAATTATTATTTATTATACATTTTGGTTTTCGATATGAGTAATCTTTGAGATTAGTTTCTGACTGGATGTCCAAAAATGTACTTGAATTTTCTTCTTTTTTCGGATATTGATGGTGTCGATTATTGATATTACTTAATTGGGGGAAAAAATGTATAAGTATTAGTAAATGATATTTCCTGAAAGCCATGATATTCAGAAACTTCATAAACACCTATTGTACATTGTTAAATACTAATTTTAAAGCTGTTCATGAATTATGGTCTAGCCGCCGCCACTGATACAACAAAAAATAGTTGTTACAAATTTTGCTCATGCCGGTTAAAGTTTCGAACAAAGTTACATTATCATTACTTATGGATTCATTAGCGATTTTTCTTACCTTGGCAAATTCCTCAAATCTAGAGTGAAAATGACTTTCAGAGACATCAATAATAAAAAATTGCAATAAAATATATTTTGGTCATACAGGATTTAATTTAATTTCTAACAAAATTTAAAAAAGGTCATGAACAAACTCGCTCTATGTACTTACTAGGTGTTTAAGAGTAAATATTTTATTAGGGATTGAATAGTATTTCATTTAATTTTCAGATTTTTGCTGATATACGAGTACATACCTACTGTGTAATAACATTTGTGAAATTTTTCTTTTAAATTGTGAAAATGTAATATTATATTATTATTCCTTTTGAAGCACCATAAATGTTCATCTAAAAAGTTAAATAACTTAAGTACCTACATAAGTAAAAAACGAAACTTGAAATGGTAAAATTAGGTACAAAAAGTTGACACGAAAATTTGATTTATTAAACCAATTACGAAAGAAGGTTATTTATAAAAAATTAGGTACTTTATCTTGATTTAGGATAAAAAAATAGATTGAATTAGGTACACATATGTACATACATACATACATATGTATATTGTTGTGATGTAGAATATATTAAACGAATTTAACCATCACATCAATAAACTGACATGACAATAATAGATGATTTGGGTTCAAAAAGGATATTTATTCATTGAATAATATCTTGAAAGCTAGACAGTTATGAAGTTTAGGCTTTCAAAATTGTCCATTACGTCATATAAAAATTATATAATCGTATAATATGGTTCAAGAAAATAAATAAGTTCACTTCCCGGCAGTGTTTTTTTTTTAAGAAAATAAAAAGATTTGCTTCCCAACAAACATATACATAAACTCAACAACAGGAAACACTGCGGAAAATGTTTCGAAAATGCTCAGTGAAAAATGTTCTCTCGACGATTCTCGATAAGTAAAGTTAAAAGTTGCTATGCAATAATAGAAAGCAGAGATTGAACTATTTTTTGTTGCTTTAAATATTTTTTATTGTGGGAACTAAATTCGTTGTGGAACAAATTGTTTATCGGGTATTTTTCCTTTTTTCTTCTTCTAAATATACTTATTTAATTAGAAATTCTTGTACTATTTTTTTCATTTCATCAAATGCCATTCTTATTTCTTCGTTCAGAACATAACATTCCATCTCTCGAATTCAATCAAAAAATATTTCTTTATTAAGAAAAAAATCAACTACCGCATATATGTATGTTAATTATGATTCAACCGATATACAAATGATGCATTTCAAAATAAATTATATGACTAAAAAGCGGTCACTTCTCATTGCATACATTAAAATAAAATGTCAAACGAGTCTATCCATTCATCAACATAATGATGATTTTAAAATTAAACAAAAAAATATTAAACTAGAAATTTAGCATAACATGTCCAGACTTCAGACTCCATATTATAATATTTTGAAAGACACCTGCGACAGACGGAATTTATATCTGAATCTTTTTGTAATATTAATTTTAATAGAAGGAAAGGAAATTGTTAATTTGCATATTATAAATTCAAAACACGCTTTAAAATTTCATGTAATTTGTATTTATGGTGTCTGAATAAACAAAAAATGTTATGATCGATCAAATTAAAAGGTAAAACGAATAATTTATTGTTTATTATTGTCATTTATAGATGATTTTATTATTTCTAATTATCATATTATCTGTAGTACTGTAGTGTAACACTTTTACATCCTTCCGGTTTTTTGAAATTTGAATTAAAACGATTCATAAGTTTTTTTTTCTGAATGAATGCATGCTTACAAATATAAATGAATATTCTAGCCTCTAAACATTGTTTGATTGGTTGGTTTAACTTTTTAGTTATTATACTTAGCAGAATAGTAATAAAATTATGTAACACGGTAGAATTATTCGGTTTAGTTTAACCGGGTTAAATTACCAAGAATAACATAAAAACGAAATTTGAATTGAAATACTTCTTTTTGTTTCGTTAACCCTTAAAGTTTATCGGTAAATTTAATTAAAGTGTATTATTTTTATGATGGTATTTTTTTGAACTAAAACTGATGAAAATTTGCATGTTAAAATAACTGTGATCAAATAATCAGGATTCTTCCTCTTTTCTGCTAAATTAGGCTCGTTTAATCAAAATATCATCAAAGGCTAAAAATAGAGTTCGCAGAAGTTGATAATGAAAAAGAAGACTTTTCATAAAATTATAAAAATAAATTGGGCAAAGCGTGAATAAGAAGTCGAACAAAAAAATATCTGATCTAACGTGCGAACAAATAGGACATATCTTCTTTAAAAGATATATCCCAGCAACTCGAGCAACTGAAAATAAACATCTGAAAATTCGTATAAAACCAACCAACCGCAATGAATTAAAGATGGTAAATTAGACATTCCCTAGAAATAGTATTTTTTTTTACCTACAAAATATTCAAGGTGTTCCACCTATAGATCCTAAAGTAAATTTATATTCTAATTATATTCATCTCAAGCAAAAACCACGATACCGTACATAATGGCTTAGATACATATGTATTACAATTTTATAATTCTAAAATATACTTATATAGATTGTTACATAGATATACAAATAAGTAGTATATCTATTAAATATTTAACGAACAACATAAACACGTTTTTAATATTACAAATACAAAGCTCGTTGATCGCTTGTACATACAAAAAATGTAAAAAATGCGTGAAGGAATTGACTGACTCCAATTACAAAACCCATCATCTTCTTATTTCTTAAGCAGCAAATTTTATAATATTTTTTTTTTTTTACATCTACTGGAAGCACTCTTACCTTCTTCTAACTATAGATGTAGCCGATTATTATTGCAACTATAGTGGCAATTAAAATAACTTCACATAATGTAACATCTACAGAAGATGACTAAACATTTTTGCTTAAAATTACTATACAATTGCCATTTCAATAAGGAAAAATGTAGATATTTAGAATTCAAACAAATTGACAACGATATTATTTAAAAAAAAAAAAAACTCGATTAATTTAATTTCCAAAGGTAATTTACTGTAGGTTATCGCGTCCCTTTTATCCGTCTGGTAACAAAACTCAACTCCTCTGCAACATTTATATAAAAGTGTTGAACAAAGTGGTTGTTTTGAGTGCAACATACCTACTTTTGTTTTGATTTTATATTAAAAGAACCGGATTTTTTAAATGTGAAAAATGAGCTGGAGGCCAAAACACAAATAAAACAACCAACAAAAAACTGTCCGTGACCTTCCAAATATTTCGCCGACCGTTACAATATAATGAAATGTTTTTAAAGATGCAATTGATGCAGCATCATTTTGCATTTTACATTACAACAATATCTTTGAGGTATTTTTGTGGTGATTTCTTTTTTTTTGTTTATTGAATATGCATCGGGATTATTTTGAATTTTTATTGGAATTTTTTTATCTGATTGAAACATAAGATGTTTGTGTGATTTAATAAAATATGCAATAATTTGATTATACTCGTACATGGAGACCTCGATTGGCGTCGTTTCCAAAGTTGCGTCGTTTATTTTGCTGATTTTGATGGAACGCATTATTAGAATTCCTATAGAAATCGTATGTAATAGAAGATTATTGCGATTTGCGTTTGTAGAATCAATTAATGACGCAAATCGAGGTGGTGGTGTAGTTGGTGTTGCAACATGAACCTTATTGTCTTTTATACATAGCTTTATTAAAATTATTTGAAAATATTAAAAATCTCTTTTTTCGAAGTATTATCTTACCACATTGGTTTTCGTATATTGGGCTCTTTTACAAAGTCCATAATAATATTTCAAACGATCGAGATTTTAAAAGGAACAACCTACAGGCATTATATACACACATGCATACGTTATACATATAGCAGATGGTTGAACAATATGAGCATTTTAACTATTATGTCCTATTGTACAACTTAAGTAAGGTATGATTAAAATTAAGACGTATAGACCATGGGCGTCATTTGGGGGGGGGCTGAACAAAAAAAAAATCTTCAAGCCTCCGGCAAAAATATATCGAATAAAAAAAAAATTTCTTTTGCTCGTAGTATTTATTTAAATATTCTTTCAGGTTTAAATTTTGCTTCCACTATTGGTATATGAAATATA
>JANSTT010017610.1:0-16423 GCA_026745375.1 Platyura marginata
ATAAATAAAACTATAAAAGTTTGTTCTTCTTTTTTTTGCATAGGGAGCCTAATCGGAAAGATGCAATTTTAAAATCAAGTGAGCTAAATGGAAAGTGCAAATGTCTAATGTTTAAATACATTTTTCAATTATAGCTGGGTCGTTGAGTGAATTTTACAAAATGAAATTTTATTTTTTGATCGGAATTAATGGAGTTTTCAGGTGTACAATAGTAAAATATGTAAATACTTCAGATTATTAATTTTAAGATTAAATTTATGGAATTGAAGAAAAATAAGCTTTTCTTCAGATTTCCCAATTTTTTGATAAAAGTTACTGTTCTAATAGAACATAATTATGTAGCATTATTAAGCATTATTATTTGGACAATGATCTTTTCACCATATTTTTGAACAAATAACAGTGTTGTTTTGCACACGATACGCAATTGGTCATAGTTCATAGATGCATAGATGCACATTATTATCAACTATGACTAACGCATAGATGTGCATTATTATGTTGTTATCTGATAGTTTATAGAAATATGTAAATATAAAAATTTGTATATAACTGGAACAATTGCCAAATAGGAACCATTAATAAATTAGTATCCAACGTTTACACATCTTTCTTCTGAAACTACGCCAGAAACAGTTACTTAAAAAATTCATATCTCCTAAACTATATGGGACCATTGAAAGCTGTAGATAAATAATAACTACTCATACGGATCTATTATAAATTACTTCTTCCTTACTGCACTCCTTAATATTTATTTATTACTTTTTCATAAAACTCGGTTTTCATATACTTTCCACTCCTTTCCTCTCCTTTGCATAAATATAAACGCTTAAAATAAACACCCCTCTGATTCTTTGACCACAGTACGTGCAAAGATTATTAAATTAATCTCTTTTTTAATTCATTAGGAAGGCTCTGCTATTTACATATGAAGAATATTATTGATTCTATTTAAATAATTCAAAATTTTGATTTTTGCGGTCATTTGGGTGATAAGGGGGGTGTTATGGGTGACAATAATGCACGTGAGGCTAAGTATATGCATGTACAGTAAATATATAGAAATATTAATATTAATGCAACCGCAAAATAAGTTTCGTCCTTGAACATTTCTACCAATCAGATAGGTACAAATGTACTTGTCCAGTCCATCTAAAAACAGTTAAATGCATGTGGATATCCTTACTTTAGGTCAGTCTGTTCAAGTAATTCAAACGGTCGAATATCTTTTTGAGTTATGGTGGAGCTTTCAGTGTTGTTTCCTCTTCAATTACGTGTATTGGCGATGTATGGATTTTTACCATACAAAAATTACAAATATTCGAATACTGCTTGGGTATTTCAAATTTAATTTGTTTTTATACAGAATTTAACTTAAATTGAATCTTAGAAATATTTCTGGTTAGTGATATCCTTGACTAATGTGCTTGTGATTATGGCTGTAGTGAAAAAACCAAATGATTTGACAACATGGATGAATACGGCACTAATTATAGTGCAAACAGTAATCCTTATGTGTAAAATATATGGAATAAGGAAATTTAGAAAACAATTAATGGATTTAATTGACATCATCGAAGGTACTGAATTAATTCTATTATTTAAATAAATTGAAATGGCCCATATTTTTAGGTAAAATGTTTAGATACTACGAGGAAAAGCACGAGAAGATTTCCGTCAAAGATTTTAAATATTTAAAAGCCGAAATGAATGGCATCTGGTGCTTGTATGTTTTTATTATAAGTTTAATGTTTATAATATCACTTATCAGTCAGAAAATTTTGCCAATTGGATGTTGGTATCCTTTTGATACTTCAGCGACAGAGGGGTTTATTCTTAATATTTATTTACATATGTTTTGATATTAAAGATATTCCTTTAGGTTTCTCTTGGCGTACATTCATCAATTAATTTTTGCAATATTAATAGTTCCAGTTATTGTATTTGTGGATATAATAGCCATGGGAATTGTAAAAATATGCTCAATTGAAATAGAAATGTTGGCTGAGGAGTTCACAGAAATTTTCCCAGGTAAGTTTGAATTAATTTTTAAAGCTTTATATATGTGTAGATAAGGACAGCTTTTCATTTGAATTGAAAATAATCTCCAAATTTCGTTCACTGTTTTGTTGACAGATGCAGATGGACCTATCTGCAAAACGGTGTTACATAGAATTAAATGTGCAGTTCGTTATCACATGGAAATTTTAGGGTGAAGATTAACTAAAATTACTTTAAAGCTTTTACTCATTTTTACTCATCTACTCTTATAGAGCAATAGAACATTTTCAATCAATTTTTAATATTGGAATATTTGTCCATGTGTTTGGTGCAATAGCAATGCTGTGTGCTTCGTGTTTCAGTTTCTTGTCTGTACGGTAATATCCTTTTTAGATGGCAATAAATTTTAAATCTTTATATTTCAGAATCAATTAAATTTAAACGAATTAATAATAGCTTTTACATTATTTATTGCTTGTTTGTTTCAATTATTTATTTACTGTCATTTTGGAACTTTACTCAATTCTAAGGTAATTTAATAAATGTAATAATTTCAAAATATTATTTATTTAAATTTGTATGTAGAGTAAGGATTTAACCTTTGCCATATACAGTTCCAAGTGGTATGAGTTCCGGTGCAAATGTTCCAAAGATATTAATGTCACAAAGAAACATTATAAGGAAGTCAAAACATCGATCCTTATTCTAATGGAATTTACTAAGCGACCGATCACATTAACTGCTGGAATAAGGTATGAACTGACGTATGAGTCATTCGTTAGAGTAAGTCAATTAATAAGTATTTGTTTCATTGTAAATAATTTAATTAAGAACTTTTCCTCAAAAGGTTTGTCAAGCTGCATACTCTACCCTAACATTATTTAGAGATTTAAGCGGATAAATCGCTCAACGTTAACGTAAAGGATATATTTAGATTAAGAAATCAATTTATTTATGCAATTAATTATTTATGTATCTACACACTACTACACAATATTCCTTCAATGGAAGTTTACTAAAGAAATGAAATTCAATAAATACACTGCTTAAACTTAAACACTGCTTAACCAAAAAAGTTTTTCATTTGATGAGAGATAGCACAAGCTGCTATGGCGCTTCTAACTGTGATACACACATATCAAAGTTTAGTCACATTGAAATGGCGAGCATTGTTCTCCTTACGTTTAAAATAGAATAAATAGTTTTTTTTTGTAGCTATTCGCGCATGCTTAGTCCATATTTTCGTTTCTAATAGACAGTTTAAAAAGTCAAAACCAATGGGCTAAAATACGCTCGCTAAACGTTTAAATGAGATTTTTACAAAAGGAACACCAATTTTTAATAGACGCTCTCTATTCGAGAGAAAACCGCACTTTATACATGCGCGCTTTCCCTTTATTTATTTATAATTTTAATCAAATATTTGCCAGTTACCATATAGTTAGTTGTCTTATTGATTATACGAACATAATACGGTGATCATGCACCCATCCGGCATAACACGAAATAAAATGCATCATTAAAATTGTATTTTATTATAACAAATGAATTATATAAATGCGAGCAAATTTTCTATGCCTCCTTAGGGATGAATATTGCTGCATCATGGGTATTATTGTTATTTCTATACGTGACTTTGCAGTTAGATTTTCATTTCTCACATTGCCATTTATTATGCTGAACCTTATTTAGTTGCAAAATTACAGTACAGAATTGGCAATATTTTACGATAGTTAGAAATACCATACCACAAAACTATATTGCTAGTTAATACAACAACCGATGTGTGTCTGTGTATTTTGTATATGCTTATTTACAACTTTATAAGTACATAGGACAATATAAAATGTGTAATGCCAAAATTTATATTAGACCATATACTACAGTATTAATTCAAACAGTCTATATTATAGATGTAAAGTTAATATACAATTAAATGCATAAATTCAACCATAATACTAGTAAAATAGTAGTTAAAGTAAAAGGTACAATACAATAATGTTTAAGTCTAAATATTTGTAGTTTTTGTGAAGCGATACTTTTTTTTATTGATCGTAAATTTTAACAGCGCAGCCGCACACAACACTGAATGTTCAGCATTTTTGTTCAGGTTCGCGAGATATTTTATTGCCAACTCTTAAAATATTTATCTTTATAATAATAATATCATTGTATAAAATGGACTTTTCTTTAAAAATACAACAACAACAAAAAAGAAAAAAGAAGAAGATTTAAGTGCTAGTTATATGGATTTTAATAGCTCAATAAAGCTCGTAAATAAAAGGATCTATATGGCTATTGTACCGGCTACCACCGGAAAAGAAATGGATGATCTAAGAAATATTTTGTTGTGCATTTAACTAAGTTGGTAAAATATTTCTTATAGAAAGTTGTTGTTTATCTTTTTTTGGATTTTTAGGTTGTATCATTAATAGTTTTTTGTTTTTTTTTTTCTGTTTCTATTATTACAAATTTGAATTTATCTAATAAACTTATAAACAAATAAATTCGAAAAACCTATTCACTCTCAGTATATTTGTGAGTGAACATTTCGAGAAATATATTTTGTACGATTTTGGAAGAAATCTATTGAATATTTAATTTTTATTTTGACAATTTTTTTTTTATTTACCCGTACAGGTTACATATCTAAACCTAAACCTACCCGTACAACTTGTGACACTAGTATATGTCTAAGAAAATGCTTCTATTTTGGGCATTTTTATGAATTGAATGAAATTTTTATGAAATTTTGGGAAAACCATTAATGATTAGGATTAGAAGTAATTCGTCAACAATTTTGTGTACCATTAGGGGTCTCTGTTCCGCCATGTTTAATTATTCCCCATTTTAGTGAAACGTATAATTCACAATTGTCCGGTTCGTCCGGGCCATGGTTTTAAGTCCACAAAAAATTCTTGTTTTTTATCAATTTATATGGCTATCCGTCAAACAGTTTCGCGATTTATGCCCAATTTTTTTAGCAATCTTTATGTACGAATTTGATTTTGTTAATTCAGGTGCAACTGATTTGGTGCTTTCCCCCCATTTCTGAGAATTGACATAATGCCATTAATTTTCTTATTCTGGATTAATATTTTCACTCTAATTTTAATTTCTTAAGACAACAAGCTTTACTTACCGATACAATTATACATATGCAAATTTTAACTTATTATTATCATTACCAAATATTTCATTAAAATGGCGAAATGGTACACAAAATTGTTGACGAATACTTCAAATCCAAATCTACGTATATCATTGATGGTTTTTCCAACATTTCATAAAAATTCAATTAAAAATTAACAAAATAGAAGCATTTTCTCAGACATATACTAGTGTCACAAGTTCATTGGCAACGTACTGTACATTATGTATTTGAGAAAAATATTTAATCGATAAATAAATTTTTTTTACCAACAATTTGTGAAGCCAAGTTGAAAATCCAAAAATAATTGTAAAGTAAAATCGTAACCGATACCTACTTACTTATAGAGATTACAGAGATATTTGATTTTTTTCAAATCTTTACTATGCATTTTGATGCCAAATCGCAACCGTTTTTAACCCTCTGTTACTAATTAATGCTAAAATATGTTCCATGAATACTAACGCTGGGTCTAATAGACTTTACCTTATCTCACCGGAAAAAATTATTAATTAAATCGACCCAAGGCGTTAATAAGCGAGGGTTAAAATTCAAATATTCGTTGGAAATGTGTTTAGAATCAACTTACGATAAAAATCTAATCAAAAATCCTAGAATATAAAAACAGGTAGCAAGAAGGTCCTTAATATCATTTATATTTTATAGAGTCCTCTCCAAAAAATAATAGTATCTTTAGTTTTGGATATTTTGTTGCCATTTAGATAAAAAAATACAATAAATAAAAAACAAATTTCTCAGACAATCACACTCCATTTCTCATAAGCTAAAACTTTAAGGCATCCTGGCTCTATTATTTTATGTTTTTGGTTTTTTTTTTAAATTTTTTCCGTAAAGTTGTTCCAAATACCTTTCCAACGCATATTTACATTTTAAAATCGGCTTGGCAATAATTTTATAAATAATAAATCAAATTATGGTAAAATCAAAATGTTTCCGGAACCCTTCCTGATACTATTTATTTATAATAACAACAACAACAACAACAAAAATGTTAAATTAAGAATAATTAAATTTTCCTTCTCTCATCCTCTATCTAAAAATCTAGAACATCTAGCGACGGCTGTTTTTGTGTGTTTTCTTCGCACGACCATTTAAAAGGATAATTATGCAAAGAGTCTTATGAACGGTAATCGCTATTAATTTTTGATTAGATTAGAATGACAGATAAAATCAGTTTTCTGTATGCAAATGTAAACCAAAAAAACATCCATTTTGGAATTCTCTTTGATATAGAATAATAGACATAGGCATATAGACGCAATAGGAGTAGTGTTAAAGGGCCGTTTTAAATTATCCCACATCGTACGTCATAGATCTATTCTATAATACTAGTGGATTTTATATGCGATTATGATGTGGTTTCTGCAAGAGTAACCATTTTTGTTTTAATTGCAAAATGTCAAGTACCTACTTAGTAATCAATATAATGTTTAATTCTTTTAATTATTTTTTAAATTAAGTTATTTCAAAAGTGATTGAATAAAAAGTGAAGAAAAAAAATATTAAATAATTTTTGGCAATAATTTGGAGCATTGTAAGGGAATTAGCAAAACTTTTTAAAAACTAACTTTGTATAAATTTTTTTTTTGGTTCGCGCAAATAAATTGCATTTTTGATATACGTAGTATAGAAATGGCGATTTAAATTGTAAAACGTCAACTATTTCATCTGACAGTTTTTTAACTAATACAATCTACTAGTTTTATAGATCTTTGCGCCTATGCCGTACATGTCCATAGTAAAAAAGTGCCAACTATGGAATTCGAGAACGATTTTGACACCACTGACGTCTGAAGTCTACCTGACCATTTCCACTACGACATATTGTCACTAGTTAAGTAAAAATTCAAATTTTAAAAACTACACGATGCACAATGAATAAAATAATTTTCACCCGGCCAAATTATCATACAACAACAACATACATTATTGCACTGTCTATATAAATTTTTAGTTTTATTTTAACAGACGAGGAGCCGCCTTGGTAACAAAGATTAAATAGAGCATGGACTTGATTACAAGATCGTACGTTACGCTTTAAGAATATTGAAACATCCATAGACGATGTTATTTGCATTGTTCGGGCCAAACGTTATACAGAGTGTCTGTGTGTAAGATAGAGAGAGAGAGAGAAAGAAACTCATACAAAGGCCACACAATGTGCTAACAAAAACAAATAAGTACTTATCATCCGTGCATCGATAAACATTTATATAGAAGAAAAAAATCGAAATCGAAATTGAAATTGAAATTGAAATGGAAACTGTGTCTCCAGTTATGCCTTCTTGTGATATGTCGCCGCTGCCTTGTCGCGTAACCAAACAAAGTGTGATGGAATGTTATTTTTGTATACAATATGAGTATGACTGGCATGATTTAATATAACAAATTTTTTGATTTTTTTTTTTCTTATGTTGAGACGATATTATATTGTTTGGGTGCCCCTTATTGTTTGTACACAAATACAAAAATTCTATTTATTAGAATTCAAAAAGCGAATAATCGCTTTATATATCCGAAAATCATATTGATCAACTGCACTAGAAATGGTTTTCTATAAAAATGTATGATGTCATTAATCATGATTTTTCATTGTTGAAGATAGGATAGGATAGGATAGGATAGGATGATAAACGAGGTATTGTTCGAGAATATTTTATTGATCCAAAAAATTTGTAACGACTTATATTATTATGTGGCTGTGCCGAATCTTAGATTTGTCATAAAACAGAAATAATTTTCAATATCTGGATGATTATACGATGATGTCATAAAAAAAAAGGAAATAACAAAATTGAAAGGAAAAAAAATTGTAACAAAAGTATAAATTGTTAAGACGTGGGAAAGATCATACGGCTGTTAAAAATGAACGAGCAGGAGAGTATAGTGACAAGAGTCGGTTATATTAATTTAAATTTAAAAAAGACAAGTCATTTCACCTCCTTCATATTGATTTTTAACCTTAACTACTAAATTGCTGATCAAACTCTTGGAGATATAAAAAAAGACAATGACAATGGATTTTTGCGGAGAGGTGCAACTAAAAAGATACTTAAACAGATTTCATTCCTTTTTGCTCTCAACGATTGGCTTTCTAGTCTTTTAGTGACTAAAAAAAATATCAAAAGGTTGGTTATAAGTTTGCGTGATAATTCCGTCTTTTGCTTTATTGACCAGTAATAGTTTTAAATTAATTAAAATCAAATTCTAAATAATTCAGATACGAATATTTTAGCATAAACCATAGATCTATTGTACATAGAGTAACACTAAAATGGCGTTAACAGCAAGTGTGAATATGGGAATAAAATAAAATGGCAAAATATTATGACGTCATATGTATAAAATATGTAAATGGCGCTCTATAAACGTAATTTATTGTGTGCAATGTCCCACATCCATAAAAAATAGATTATATATTATTAGATCAATTGTTTTAACTACATAGTTCGACTAATTTAACTAATCCTATCAAGGAGAGACAATGGAAGCATTGATAACGAGCCTGTGTTGATGATTTCACAAATAGTACGATGTGGCCAATTAGTTTATAATCAAAATGGCGTGTGAGTTAATGTGCTTCGTGTTAATAAATTGACAAGTGATTTATTTTAATATTGATTGTAAAGTGAATTTTTAATTTCTGTAAGTTGTAAGTGAATAAAATGGGTTAAAAATCCATTTATTCAATATAAAATTTAAATTGAATGGGGATTGCAAACCCTCCCATTATGATTTGGACGTTTTACGTGGTAAGTCAAATAAGCACTACTTAATTAAAAATTAGATATTTCCAATTCTAATAAGTTTTGTTTAAGTATATTATTACCGTTGTCCTTGATAATTATAATAATAATTTTTCTGCTACTCTTTGTAACGGTAGTAGGATTCAAGTACTAAAAAAAGAAATATTTTTTTACAGCATTTTGAAATTATGTATAATAATTTTAAAAAAAAAAGAAAACTTCTTGAAGACACAACTACCTACCTACCTACCTATACTTACAAACAAAAAAAAAAACAAAAATAAACCGAAAATTGAATAATTTAGTCATAAAATTTGCCACCATAAAATTGTATTGGAACCATTACAGAGACCTCAACGTCATTTTTTTATTGCGAATTTTATATTTATTGCTCACAGTGAAAAAAAATGTTGCATTATTGCCAAAAATCAAGCACACCACAAATGCGAAACAATAAAAATTCACCGAAGCGAGAGAAAAAAAAACAAAAAAAATGTTATATAACTTCTTTTTTTTCTTCTCTCTCTCCAATTATTTTTGATGTTTTGCCACTGAATATTCAAAGCAATGAAAAGAATGCAATTTTTTTTCTCCTTCTTCAAGCAACAACAACAACAACAACAACAAGACCTTTAAGATCAAGGACGTCATAAATTTATTTGTTTTGTTGAATTTTAAAATATTTGAACTAATTTACGGCAACCAAAAATAATTTTTTTTTTTCTGGGATTTTTTACTTTTTTCTGCATAAATTCAAACAAGAACCGGAAATATTCTCAATCGACTCGTGTGGCTACCTGTTAATTTGAAAAATAAATAATATTTATGGGATTTCCTATTGAGTTTATTATTCAGATTATAATACTCTATAACAAGATCGTGTTCAACAGAAATAGTTAATATTATTAAAAAAAAAAAATAACTATGATTGCTCATTCAAACGATTAGATCATTGCAATATATTTAAATCGATGATGCCAATTGTAATCGATTAAAAACAGATCACTTTATGATAATTAATCATTGAACAATAAAAATAATATGAAAAAAAAAAAATCACCACCTGTTGAGTACCTCAACGCTATTTATGGTGAGACAACAAAAACATTTTCAAGACCCAAAATTATTCGACCTTGATGGCTGCTCAAAACTACAATAAATAAATCTTTGAATTGTGCTCATGCGGTATTATATTGTGTTCGTTCACACGTCTAGAGGTCAAAAAGTATATTAAAGCAATTATTTACATAATGACATAGTGTTCAGTTTAAGAATTAAAAAAAAAAAATATATATAAAAGCAATGTCCGCAATTAGTTTCATTGTATTGATCCAAATGTATAACGATTTTTATCTGAGCATTGTGTAGTTGTGACTGAGTTTTTATGCTTCTAAGCTTTGAAAAGCCATTTGTGTGGCGTTGACAGGAAAATAGGATTTTCCAATTTTTTTACATTTTAGAAAATACAATTTTTGATAAAATATTTACGCTACTTGTAAGAGAATATCTTTGGGTAAAAATTATTTCAATGAATTTTTTCAAAAATAAAATATTGTTGTTTCTCCTTAACTTTCTACTTTCTCTTTTTTTTCATTGTTGGTAATGTTTCTTATTTCCTTCTTCTCCTTTTTCTTCGCCTTCTTTTTCTTTTTCTCCTGCTGCTTCTTCTTCTTCTTCTTTTTCTCCTTCTTCTTCTTCTACTTCTCCTTCTTCTCCTTCTTCTTCTCCTTTTTTTCTTCTCCTTTTTCTTCTTCTTTTTTTCTTCTTCTCCTTTTTTCTTCTTATTCCCTTCTTCTTCTGCTTCTTTTTCTACTTCTTCTACTTCTTTCTTCTAATTCCCCTTCTTCTACTTCGCTCTTCCCCTTCTTCTACTTCGCTCTTCCCCTTTTTCTACTTCGCTCTTCCCCTTCTTCTACTTCGCTCTTCCACTTCTTCCACTTCTTCTACTTCTTCTACTTCTTCTACTTCTTCTTCTTCTTCTCGTTCTCTTTCTTCTTCTTCTTCTCGTTCTCTTTCTTCTTCTTCTTCTCCTTCTTTTTCTTCTCATCTTCTTCTTCTTTTTCTTTTGCTTTTAATTCTAATTGTTTCATTCTTCTTATTCTAAATCTTCCGCTCTTTCTGTACTGCTTCATTTGCTTCTTCTACTGATTCTGCTTCTGTTTCATTTTATTTTGCAGCTTCATTGGCATTTGCTTTTTCATCTAATTCATCTTTTTTTTGTAATTCAAATCTGCAGAAAGTAAAATATTCGTGATAATTTTTGTTTGAAAATTGTTGCCATAGTCGAAATTTATTCTATGGTTTGGTTGCAATAGTCGTACTGTAACCCCCACTTTATCGACAATTCATCATTAATAATAAAGTTTAACAAACATGTCAATGCCTTTCATTTAAATAACATTTGTATATTCACAGACAGTAACAATTAAAAAACACCAAAGATAAATTACACCACTGCAGTACTAAATGCGAAACGATAGATCGTGAGTAATTGCTTTCTCGCCCATTTCAACGCAGTTTCTAATGTTTTGCTGTTATCACACCATACAAAACAGAGTGTTGTGTTGTTTGTTGTCTTTTGCATCACAAACATATAAAGCTTATAGGTATACACAAAATACGCAAATAAATACAACAACAACAACAACAACAAACACCACCTTTGAGTGCATTAAATCAATTAAATTCCGATAAAAGCCACGATTATTGTTTTTATGTTTGGAGGAAGAAAAAAAAAGGTATAGAACAAACATGTCTTCAGTAACATTGCAATGCGTTTTTTTGTTGTTTGTTTTGCGTTTTTTTTTTCTTAATCCGTTACCAACCGTTTGGACTTTTTAGTCAATCGTATGCTCTATTGCCAATATTCCCAACCATTCACATAATATTAGAAAATGCATATAGTGACTCAACTTACTATACCTTAAAGTCAAGTAGGTTGAAGTTGGCTGGCTGGCTGGCTGGCTGACTGACCGGAGCTTTATGTTTTATGTTGCATACAATGTGTACGTATTTTGTGTCCATCTGTACAGAATTAATGAAACTGGTTGGTTTTTAGAGAGACAAAGTGTTCGGGATTTAAGTTCTTGTTTCTTTATTATTACTTTTCAACTTCTGTTAACACGAAATATTATCAAGTATAAATCTAAAATCGTAGCGAATGTATTTATTTAATAAAATTTACAGCTTTTTCCAAATCTTATATAGAAGTAATAAATGAGTTTATTGTTTTTGATTGTCAGTTCAGTTCAGTAGTGAAATTGTAATCGACTTAAAGCTACGTTGCAGTTGCCAGATCGATTTTGCTTATCTTACCTTACTTTAAGCATGTATTTTTACATGTATTTTCCCTAATCGCAGACCTTATCTCACTACGGTTATTTTACCAGTGAGCTACTCTTGCCTTACTTTCTTATCTTAAAAAAAAACAAAGTACGGACAGTTGTTTTGAGATAAGCTTTTGTCCTGTGATAGGTTGATGATATAAATATGTGAATTGTGTGAATCGTGTTTATAATTTATTTTATCAGGATGAAATTTTCCATTTTCTTCAATACAGAATTAAAAGCAGCCTCGATTAAAAAAAATATTTTATTTGTCACCAGACGAAAGTAAGACAAGCAAAAGATTGCAACCGCAACATAATCTTATAAGGAGACATCCTAATCTATCTCTTAAAATACATTGAGCACATCAATTGAGCAAGTAAAGTACGTTAAGCGAAAGTAAGATAAACAAAATCGAGCTGACAACTGCAACGTAGCTTTAGTAGTTTTTTTGTATAGTGAACAAATTTGAACTTTAAGCTTCCAGAGTTAATCAAGACAAATATTATTTTTCTTTTATTTTCTATTGTCTTCCCTTGTTTTTGAATTATTTCTTCTTCTCAGTTGCTTATAAAGTGATTTTATTTGAATTTGTTAATTTTTCAAAAAAATATTTCCATTTTCAGAATTATGATTTTTTTTTGCCCCCTGTCTCTATCTTTTTCGAATACAAGAGAGATATGGGCCTTTTTTCAAGGGAAGACAGTAATATAAAAAATTTGATGATCCCTTCCGTCTGGTTCAATTTCGATATTATTATTTAGAGATTAAAAATTTCTTAAGTTACGTTTTGATAAAAAAAAAACCAAAAAAAAAATGTTCATTTAGATAATTTATCAAAATAATGTCAAGTAATAAGAGAAAATTAGGATAAATAATTTAAAACTAAGTATAAGTTCCAGCCAAAATCAATTTTCAGTACCTCTACCTCTCTGTTTTAACACTAAACGTACCAGAGTGGTCAAATTACCCCATTTTACAACCACATTTTTCAAACTCAATTTTTTCTCTTTTCCTCGACTTACTTTACGGCTATTTCTATAATACTTCTTTCCTTTTCGCTGATAATCTTATGTACTCCACAGTTATCTATCGTGAGCGATCTATTTGACTGCTTTTGGTAAAAAAATTCTATATAAAAAATGTCGGTAATAGATAGTGTTAATAATCGAATTTGAAAACGAAAAAAAATAATTAAGTTTTAAGAAATTAACTAGAATTTATGATGCCTTAGAAACTTAGAAACAAAACTTCCCAAAAAAAAAAAAAAAAAAAAAACTTAAAGAATACCCAATTAGAAATTATTTATCTAACACTTAAAAATTAATAAAATTTAATCTCCTTAAGTAGGCTTACCGCATATAAGTTTAACAGTTTTTAAAGCTTTCTACTAAATCAGCATGAAGTCTATACTGAGTGTGTTTGTGTGTGTGTGTGTACGTTTAAGACATAAATTTATGATTCAGATAATAATCGATGACAAAAAGAAATCAATTTTCTATTCAATTAATAAAAAGAATAATTTTTTGGAGATTATCACAACAACAAATGAATAGAACAAAAACATCTATTATTTTAAGAACATTTCTTTTAGTAGACAACCATTAGAGTATAGTTAGTTAATAAATGGATAAAAAAAAACAAATCTAAATTACCTCCATAAAAATGTATCAAATTGTTTTCCAAAATTGTTGAAAACTGTATTGACTGGCTCGTTTGAATAGTGGCATAAGTGTGTTCAACGTTTTCGGACGCAGTTTTTCTTTCACATCAACCTGAAATAAACGTCCAAAATCAACGATAAAAAATAAAAAAAAGAAAAAAAAAAAATAATATAAGAAATAATAATAATAATAAAAAAAAGAGTATATATTTTACGAGGCTATAAAAAAATCTGTTATTCCAATTAACTAATTTATTTATATAAACAATGTAATTAACATAACAAATATTGATATGAAAAGTATGTCATTAACATAGGCTATTAGAATATTTTTTCGGAATATAATGGATTTAAGAGTAACTAACGGCTAATTAAAAAAACTAAAAAACTAAATAAAAAAAAAAAAAAAAAATTCAAATTTTTTTTCTTTCGAAAATAGTTAGACCATAATTTATGAAATCTTGTCAGCAGGTGGTTGCATCCATGATGTGGTCAGATTTGCCAATATATTAAGTTATTTTATGATATTGAATTACTTATTCAATAAGATAGTTTTCATCAAAACAAAACATTAACAGATATTTAAATCAAAAACTAAATATCGATTAAAAATGAAATCAAATGGCAACTAAAGGTAGGAGTTATGTTTTCTATATGGAAATTGACACCAATAACATTTGTTATAAAAATTTTTAAATTAGTTTTTAAGTATCGAATATTTTGGTAGTAAATTAAAAATATTGATTTTCATGTGGAGTATAATGACAAACGTTCCGGTTGTATAATCAATTGCAATCGATAAACTCAAGGAATAGAGAGACAGAGAATTGAACGTTTTTGTTGTTGTTGGATTTTTTGTTTTTTTTTGTTTTAATTCGCAGCACACATAGTTCACCTTTAACATAGTTTATGTGTTTTTATGGAAAGTAATATATTTGATGAGAAAATATTATTTATTAATTATTAACAAATGATTGCCGAATCGATTTCCGCATTGTATTTATTTTTTTATTTTTTTTTTTTCAAAAAAGTAGGTAGACATATTAAAATATTTTTAATCATAGATAAATAATTTTTTGGACATTTTAGAATAATTTATTTTTACTATATTTTTTAGTAAAAGTTACTAAAAATTCAAATTAATTTAACTTTTACTTTTAATTCTTTAATGATGGACTAAAATGGGTCTGACATTCTTCAAAATCCTAAATTCATTTATTTTCCATTAATAAAATTAATTAATTACTTAGTATGTAGTAGGTAGTAATAGTTATACTTCTAAGAAAAATTTCATAGTAAAATTTACTAAATAATTTTGTTTAATGAAACAATAATTAAATTAAGTGAAAAAAATCTCCAGACCTTATGTGGATAGCTGAGAAAATTTACCTTTAATAAAATAATTAAACAAATATATATGTAAATAGTTAAATTCACCAAAATAATAATTATAATAAGATAGATAAATAAATAATTATTGATCAGACGACAAAGCCTCATTGTTATTAATGATGGAGGCATTTATTGGCCCTGAAATCAAAACACAATTCTTTAAATAAATCTATTATTTATGTGATGTGTGATTTGTGTAACTACAGTGAAGTCACCTCGATTTCTTTCACTAAACCTCCAGTTACAGGACTTCAGTGTTACTTAACGTGACAAACTTTTTTCTTATGGAGAAATTGACCATTTAAAATGTGTGTCTCTATGAAAACCATTTAAATGCGCCACCATTTCATTGACAATTTAAACTTTGGCCTATTTTGAAATAAATCTTATTATAGGCTGTTTTTAAGTGCAATCCAAACAAAATTTCAACATTAAATACATTTTTTACATTTGTTTCATGTATTACCAGTTTGTTACCAAAATTTTGTAACAAATGTAACAAATTCGAAAAAAATAGTATTGTCACAACCCTGGTCACAATATATTATGTCAAAGTAATACTAATAGGTACATAGTAGTTAGTAAATCGGGTACTCTTTGCAGTGTGATTATTCTTGGAGTGAAATAAAAATGGATCAGTAAACAATGATTTACTAATTTCAGTGTTTTTTAGCAATTATTTTTCTAAATTTTTTTATTCACAAAGAGAAACAACACCAATTATTTTGATTTTGTGTTACTTCAAAATTAATTTTTCTAAAAATACTTATTTTATGCGATCTTAAAAGCTTCAAAATAGAACAAAATGATCTCATGCATTAATTAAGGCTGATCATTAGCATTAGGTATTGATTATCGATTTTAATTTTTATCTTTCGTATTTTTCAACAATAAACAATACCGAAATTTCAATAACATTTTTGGAGTCGTGTTACTTTCATGCTATTTATACCATATATTTATGTATATTTATTTAATTTATAATAATTTGATTATTAATGCCGAGATACGAAAAATAAATAATTCTTGAATAAAAATAAAGAAAATAAAGAGAAACTATCATAAAAATGTTATTTTCAAATATTTTTACGATCTTTAACCTTTCAAAAAATTCATTTGT
>JANSTT010017611.1:6206-16423 GCA_026745375.1 Platyura marginata
ATCCAATATTCATGATTTTTCCAATATCGAAATT
Organism: Platyura marginata; assembly: GCA_026745375.1. NCBI lineage: Eukaryota > Metazoa > Arthropoda > Insecta > Diptera > Keroplatidae > Platyura > Platyura marginata. The sequence continues at coordinate 6,241 of JANSTT010017611.1, forward strand.
TCCACCATTTTTGGAAAAATTTCAGATGTTCAAAGTGAATTGGAAAATTTGTACACTTCAATAAAAATTACTCCTACCAAAAGAAGAAAACAAATATTTTTCCTACATTTTTTAGTATACAGAGTTACAGATCTTCGGCAAAAATGTCCGTTCACACTACTGGTGCGCAGGCGCCGTCCATTGATATTATTTGCAATTTAACAAATAAAAAAAAAATCAAAATAACTTCTATTTCTAGCATCTCCTCGCAAATATTTCCCAAAACCTCGATTAGATGGACGAATAGTTGGCGGATATTCTGTGGACATTGTTGACGTACCCTATCAAGTTTCCCTTCAAATATATGGCAGTTTATGGGGCAGTAGCCATATATGCGGTGGATCGATTATCGACGAACGATGGATACTCACAGCCGCTCATTGCACAGAGTAAAGTTCATTTAGTATTGATCTTCCATGTTTTTTTTTTAATTTTTAATTTTCTTTAAAGAGGATCTTATACTGAATCACTCAAAGTACTAAGTGGATCGTCAACGCATAAAGTCACAGACAATGGAACGATCAGTGATATCAAACGAATCGTTCAACATTCGAATTTTAGTTATTATACGATCGACTATGATTTTGCCCTTTTGGAATTAACAGAACCTCTCCAATTGGATGAAACCAGACAGATAATCTCGTTGCCCGAACAAAATGAAGAAATAGCAGATAGTACAATGTGTCTGGTCAGTGGATGGGGTAATACACAGGTAGGTACATAAAAATTTTAAAATAAACACCAAAATTGATTCAAATATTACACAGAATAGCTCGGAGTCGCGAGATTATTTACGTGCGGCCATTGTGCCAACAGTTAATCGAACGAGATGTGCCAAAGCCTACAATGATTTTGGTGGCATTACAGAACGTATGATTTGTGCTGGTTTTGATGAGGGCGGAAAAGATGCATGTCAAGGTGATTCTGGTGGTCCCCTTGCCACGAACGATACATTAGTTGGCATTGTCTCATGGGGTTATGGCTGTGCAAGACCAAATTATCCGGGAGTTTATTCACGTGTGGCATCAGTTAGAGATTGGATACGGGAACAAAGTGGCATTTAAAGAATTTAGCTAGCAATTTATTTGTCTAAATTAAAAAGTTTTTTTTTTAATATTTAAAATGTGATTTAATTTTTTTTTTTAACGACCAGTGATTCTCAAACTATTTTAACGACGGGGCCCATTTTATTGTGCATACAAATTAACTCCTAGGTTATATCAAAGCCTATAGACGCCATTCTAAATTCTATCGGTGACATTTTTTATTTCTGTCGATTGTACTCCTTTTATGAATCTTGTTTCTTGTTTCTGTATACGTGTCCCGTTCTTCCACTGTCAACATTCTCCTCAGACCAAGTACTCATATATGTAGGTACATTACATGGCATAGCTATATATTGTACATGCTTTAGGAGTCTCTTATTCGGAACCAATATACAGGGTGTTCCGTCAGATAAGGAAAATCCTTTCAAGACGTCTTTCTGCGATCAATTTGAGCAAAAAATTGTACTTCTGTGGGGGTGGGTGTGATATTGACCGTTGGGAAGGTGGAATGATTTTAAGTTTTAGGAACGTTTGTGCTTGAAAATTCCATAAAACAGCTAGGAAATACAGATTTTTAGGTTTAATTTAAAGATAAGTGTTTCCTCTCTTATTTGCGGTTCAAAAATTCTACATTAATGGCATACTGTTTTGAAAAAAATAACGGTAAACCTTAAAAATGTCAAAAAATTAACGAAATCTTAAAGAAAAGATCTATTTCTCAACATTTTCCATAATTAAACTAATTTTTTTGCTTAAACAATTTGAAAGAGAAATATTATTGCGATCAAAAATCTTTGCATTATTTCATTATTTTTCTCAATTTAATCGCACGAACACGTCCTGAAAGAATTTCCCTCATCTGGTGGGTCACCCTGTATTGTTATATGTATATAATTTAAAATAGCCAGACCATTATGATGTAGGATGAAGGTCTATCGTCCTGTCACAAATGCTTATAAGTTAGGATAAAACACAAAACCCATTATTACACTAACGAAATGCGGTGGTTATAAGAAATTTCGTACCTACACCAAACAAAAAGCTATACACCGAACAATAGTAGTAGGCACTTTTCTGGGCTTAAGTGCATTTTTATAATAATCCAATCGATCGTACAAGAAGACGAAGAAGAAGAAGAAAACAAAAATAAAGGTTAGCCACTGTTTCTATGTCCAAGTTCACGTAACTTATTATTATGTATGGGACGATTTTGTGCCGTCTCAAATACGTACGGACGTACGTAGAATTTGTCACAAGGGAACACTTTTTAAATTATTTTGATCAAACAACTGTTACCTTCTTAAACAATACCTTATGGCTTATATATATATATATATATATATACGAACGTTCTTATATAGACTAGCAACGTTCTAATACAAATGTTTGGTAAAAGAAATTTTCTTACATTAACATTAACCGTACAGCTCTACCGTCTACCCTCTAGGTACATCCCCAGAGAAAATATTTTAGTTTCCTCTCACAATTTATTTAAGCCCAGATAAATAAAATGGAACAACATTTTAAGGATTAAATTTTGCCTACATGGTCGGTAATATATAAAAAAAGGCCTTAATTTCGTTTCCGACTTTATTTTTCATTTTAATCGAAAAAGTTTTAGGTTTTTAGGTTGCCTTAAGTAAATATTAAGTTTTCGTTTTTTGTACGTATACTTAGATAACTATAATAATATCCTTATAAGTTTTATACTTTCAGTTAACGTACAAAAAGTAGCATAATATTGGTGAGAATTCCCCATTCACCTAAAAGTTGGATCAAAAGCTTAAAGCAAGTTTCGTACAAAGAGACGGTCTAAAATGGTGCTTTTAATCGTTTCGGTTTAAGAAAACATTTTTTATCTTACCTGCTCTTATCATTCATTCACAATTGTATGTACAAACTGAGTGTAATATAAATATGAAAATACCACAAGGACCTATATTAAGCTAAAGTGGATTACTTAAAAAGTTTAATTATTAAGGTAATTTAATATCAGTGTTTCGACTTATTGCGTTTGTCAAAAGAAAATCCAACCGCACCAAAAATCAATTTGGTAACATATCAATAGATCGATTTTGAACGCATCACATAATTTCTTAAACAAAGTCGTTGTAGTGTAAACGTAAAGTGCTAGGGCTAGATAAAATGAAAGCTAAATATTGAATTTAGCACAATAATTTTGGAGTGTGTTTATTGTAAAAATTACGCACACAGCTAAACATTTTTATATTACCCGTACAGAAGGTGGATCATTTTTTTAAATATGAACGAAGCATAGACATGTTATATATCATTTTAACCTATAAATTTATAAGTTCTACGAGTACATCAGATTTAGCTAAAATTTTTATCTGAAGAGTTATAGGTCAAAAACTGAAAAATTACCAAATTTTGACTTTTGAACGGGTCGCGGGACCATTTTTTTTGCACAAAATCTAAAACTTAAGATTTTTAGGCAATAACACAAGTTTTTCGCTAACGTTTTTTTTTTGTGGTTTTTTGAAAAGTGACCCAATTCTGAACTTTGTTAATATTAAAGATTTGATTTTGAAACTTTGTATTTTTATATAATTTTCGATTTCCAGCATTTTATGCTCTTTAACCCTTTAAGGTTTATACATTTTAAACATGAAAAGGTTAATCAAAAATTTTTAAAAAGCTACTCACCATGCTCAGAATTTATTTGCAAATGCTTTCGTAAATTTTTCATTTTTAGAAAAAGATAGTGCCAAACGGTGCCTTTAAAGGGTTAACTTTTAAAAATATGTTAATGCGCAAAAATATAAAGAATATCTCTCTGAACAAATTTAGTTGAATTTAATTTTTTTTTATTAACCCTTTCATGTATAAAATATATGGACCTTAAAGGGTTAACTCCTGCGAAAAATTTTATTTGGCAAAAAATGCTGGAAATCGGAAATAATTTGAAAATACGAAGTTTCAAAATAATACCTTTAAATTAAAAATTGGATCACTTTTTAAAAAACTGTCGAAAAAACGGTTAAGATGTTCGTCGAACCCCAAATTTTTATTTTTCATTTTCTTCCATAAAAAAGACGTAAATTTTTTTTTTTTTAAATACCCGCACGATTAAGGAATCAAGCCACCCCACTGGTATAGTCTAATATTATATATAATAATTACATGTAATATAGTGGTCCGAATTTCGCCAACAAAAAAGAAATTAAAAAAACCCTGCAAACGATATAATGTCTTAAGAAAGTAAAATTTCTCTTTGAGCTTTAATTTTCTGGAACAATGTAAACATTGTATATTATACGTACATTATGTTTAGCACATTGTAAAATGGCCAAATAACAAAAGGCTAACATAAATTATTCCTATGAAATAAATAAGGGATCATGAATAGAAATTACGATTAAATTAAATAAATTGCTTTGAATGTATTATTTACGATTTGCTTTTCATGTGTCGGATTAAAAATGGCTATTAATTTAATCTTCTTTTGTACAACAATAATAATTAAATGAGAAGCAAAAAAGCACTCCTGTTTGTGCAATTATTATACCTACATCTAACGCAGGCAATATATATTTGGTAAAAAGCAACAACAAAAAATCCACTTACCGACTTAATTGGGCCGAAATTAAATTACTGTACGGAGCATATTTTGCCGGACTCGCATACATTAGGCATACCATTTTTTCTCGGCATTTTTCATCACTATTTCCAAGGCCCAATTGTTGAAACACTGCATCTAGCCTCGACAATAGAGGACTATAAAATGGATCGTAATTTGTCAACAGCATTGACGATGCCGGTATATCATGAAATATCTTAAAATCATCATTTTTACTTGCCATCATCATACCATTATTTGAATTACGTGAAAAATCATCAACATAATTGACGTACGTTATTCGTGAATCGCTTGTACCAAATCTTGACACAGCATTATTTGCTGCGGCAGCATCATACATTTGGTTGGCAAAATTATTCTTGGTCATGCCCATTGTACTCATCGAATCTGAAAGAACCAAAAAAAAAAAAAAAATTAGATCACTTCCAATATCATGGTGCTTTACCAATTATACCTGTTTGTCCTTGTTGTTGATAGGAATAATCATTTTTCATATCTTGCATGGGATTGTATGCATTGTCTTTAAATTCTAAGTCATCTACTGTTTCTGCTGGATGGGCAAATCCTGACACAGAAGATAATCCTGTAATAAATTAATGAATCCTTTTTATTCAATTATATATCAACAGAAACTAAAGTAGATACATAAATGGAATTAGTCTTATCAAAGGAATCATTATGCCGTTTGTCACTTTGCGAGGGTAATTATTGAAATCCATAGAACAAGTTCATATTACTTACTATTTGTAGGGTGGAATTGAACCACCCGCTTTCAGGTCACTCATCAGTCAGATAGTTTCCTAGAAAATTTCGTCAAGACCGAAATTCGAACATGAAAAAACCAATACCAGAGTTTTAACCACCGATCGTCCAATTTTACGGTAAAAATAAGTCAGAAGCTACTAATGAGGCAGGAGCAATTTTTTTTAAGTGAACTCTTGAAAAAATGTTCGCAACATAGGAATGTTGGGAAAATTAAAAAGAGATTAGCCCAGCGTTAGTAAACAAAGTAGAAACAGTGGTACAAAGAATTTTTATTAATATATTTTTGAATTTTTTTGGAAAAATTAAATATAATTCCAAAAACATGATTTTTTTTTTAAATCTTTTAAGGAAATATTTATATTAATCAGATCATTTAAAATTCATTTAAAATCTATCTTTATCTAAAAATTGCAAAATATGTACGAATAATACTTAGTGCCACTGTATAAAGTTCATTATATGTATGTGTGGGTACCATTTTTTTTTTAACTAATTTTACTAACCTTTTCCTACAATTTTGCCTAGTGATCCCAAAATACTTGGCAAAAACATTGCCAGCAAAATTGTCTTTGCTACTTGCATACCAATAAACACTGGCCACATAAATTTCTTAAGCCCTAAAAAATGAAATGAAATATAAAACAATTAATTAATTTTTTTTTTCGTAAAAACATACCTACCCTTAAAGAAGAACAAACGTCCCGTAGATTGTACCGCCTTCGGTATATTTACATTAACAACGTGCGTTTCGGCAAATTGACGCAATCGATCGAGAATTTGTTCATCAAATGATATCACATCCTTAAATGATTTTGATTCATCTCGATCGAATAGATTTGACTGTCTCATTATGTACTCCGTGATATTACGATCGTCCAATTCAATTTTCAGTCCAGACACTATTTCGTATGACTTTCGATTAAGTGTATCGTCCACATATTCGAGCAGTAAATTTTGTAGATCTCTTAAATTTGAATTTTTCCCTGTTAGATATTCGAAATGTTTTTCCTTGTTTTTATTTGTCTTTGTCGCTATTTTTTCATCAGTTAAAAGATTCGGAAAATTATTTTCGTTAATTTTTTCGATTTTAACATTTTTATTGATCACTAAAATTTCATTTTCTAAATTGTCCTTTGCTGCATCCAACCCATTTGTATCATCGATACAATGAACCGAAATTGCCATCAGCAATAGCAATAGAAATGAAAATTTCGAATTGCCATTAATGTTTGGCGGTTTTGAAGTTTTCTTTTGATCAGGCATTTTGTGTATTTTATTTGGATCGTAATTAAGTTCTGGAGCAACATATAGAATGAAATGATATTGATGGGTAATGAATGCAAAGAGCCAACTTGAAACAGATCAATCAGCACACATTAGTGTTATAATATTAATGTCCAGCGGTAATATGTGTCCGTAATTTACTCGTTATGTTAATTAATTTCGGTTTTGATGTTCCATTATATTTGTTGTTTTATCTGAAAATAGAAAATTTATTTTGTTGTATGCGATGCATTTAATATTTTCCTCTTTATAATTTTAAAACATTCAACTAACTATACGAGTATATTGGAATATGGGTTTGTTTGCATCGTCCTACCTATATTTTACATGCAGCCACTATTCATGTACGCATAAACTTTGCTTAATTGGCTATAAAACCAAAATATGTAATTTTTAAATTAAAAAAAAAAATCGAAACAGGCAAATTAATTACACATTTAGGGTAAACGTGGGCTAGATGGTACAGTGAGTTATGTAATAATATTTTCATCGACAGTTTCAATTGAAATTTTAAATAATAAATATTTTGGATTTTTGCTTCCACACCATTCCTGCGTTTTAGACATTTTGAATCGTAAAAATGGAAAATAAACGTTTGGTAGTAAATTTCGGTCACTCGCTCGCTTGTACCTACAAGAAGTTACACTAAGTTAGAGACATGCAATTTTAAGAGTAGTTTCATATCTCCAACCTTTTTCTCTTATACATTATTAAAAAGTCTTTTTTCGAAATTTCTAAATTTAGAAAAAAATATGAAAACAAACAAGTTTTTCCAATAAAATCAACATTTTCTCAGATATCTGATATATGTACATTTACAGTCAAACCTGCTTTTGTGCAATTTTTTTATGCGGTATGAGAAAATTTTTTCAAGAAAATGAAAAATGTCCTGCACAATATATAATACACTTTAAATCTGTTTTTGTGGAGCCTTTTTTTGTGCGATTTTTTTTATGCGGTCCCTATCCACCGGAAAATAACAGGTTTGACTGTATATTCAGGACATTTGACTGTATATTCAGGACAATTCAGGACATAAGCAAAGAATTTGATTAAAAAATCAATTGATTAAAAATACTCGGACAAGAGATGAATTTCTGTGGAACTAAATTTCCTTTACTTGGCAACCATTATTCCAATAATACTTGGAAATTCAATATGAAAGTAATATGAATGGAATTTCAAATTTTTTTTGTGGTTTTTTATTCATCTTCCAAGTAGAACAAATTTGAGTTGGAACGAATTCCTTCCTGAATTTTATTTATTTTGCAATGGAGGAAAGGATTTTTTCCCTATACATAAATTTCTCAAAAAAAATTAGGTACGCCATCTTGATCTATTGACATAATTTATCTCTTTTTATTATTGTAAAGTACCTAACACAAGAAAAAACGACGCTTTTATATACAAAGTGTAACGTATCGCCAGGTCATCCCAACTGGGACATATATCGAAGTTCTGGCTGTTTATAACTTAGTTATGGGTGCGCAAAGTGTTTTTGTACAGGCCTACCACGTATTTGTCAATAATTTCAAAAGTAAGAAAACCCCGAAAGATGTTTGACAGCACATTTTAAAGGTGATGAAATTATTTCTTTAAAAAAATTGCATAAAATTATTTACAAATTATTTTTCCACCATTAAAGCCCCCGCATTTGATGAAAGTAACGATATTTCTTTAATTTTCCATTTGTATAAAGAAAAAACATTTTTTTTTTAGAAAACTGCAATCAATTTTTATTGATAAAATCCAAGATAAATATAAAGTAGAAGTAAACGGCCTCGGGAAAAGATCAGTAAATCTTAAATTGATAAACTAAGAAACCTTCTTAAAGAAGTTATTGGCATTTATTTTTAATTCAACCTACAGGCCAAGGTTTGATATAAATACGTTACGTAGATTAAAAATCAATGGAGAATTGTTCATTCAACTTTCAGGTCAAGACATATTCTCTCGTAATTGGAAAATAAAAATAAATATTGGCCGGAAAACAAATATTGATTATCATTTTTGATAAGATAATGCCCCCCCCCTGGTATGTACACTTTGCTAATAGAGCGTGTAGGTATTATGTCAAAATTAGGTACACTCAGTACTCCACCCTCCCCTACACCTTGATTCAGGCGCCAGATTCATTTGTATTTTATAAAGTGCATTAATTTTTCAAACGAACCTCAATCTGTAGAATTTATTACGGATAGAGTTTAGCAATTAAGGGTCCTGATTATTAATCATAATTTAGTATTAAGTACCTAATAATAGAAATCTGAGTTGAAAAAAATCGGAATCGAACCTTATCTTAATCCAAAAGTCGCGGTAGTTTGATTCTGGGAAGACAATTTAAAAATTCTTCCAGTTACCAATGAATGGATTCAGCTTGAGTTCAGAGAAAAACAGAAGTTAAGCCCATTTAATATTTGATTGTCAAAAAGTTGGTAAAACAGTCAAAATCCTATCTATTTGGTCTTGAACATCTACGAAAAAATAAAATGAGGTCAAAATCTTATTCCTCTGACAAATAAAAGACTCCAGTGACCAAAGATTCCATCCAACTTTTTTATAGCTTAACTAGTATCTAATTATCGACGTCTTTATGCTAAGCAAAACATCGGGGTAGGGTACTTATGCCCCATTTATAGTACTTATTGAAAAAAATCTCGACTTATAATACATACTGATAGTATCTCCTCTTCACTGGTATAGGTACACAAATATAGAACTTTCAATTCAGAACTACCTACCTATCAAAGGCTTTAGATATAATATTCTCTGTTCGCCTTATATCGATACCATGTTTGTTTAATGTTAATCAGGTACGGTAAAGGTAAAGGTAAAGGTAAATGTGTGGGCATTGATGATTAAAATCATGACTTTATAATCCCATTATGTTTTTGAAGTTGTGGGTTGTATTATGAATCATTGATTTGCTGCAGGGTTCCATATAAACGCCAATCGAAATTTTAAATATTAAAATCGACACCAGATGTACACTTTCCCAATTTGTAAAATGGTAATTAAATTACCAGACAACTATGTAATTAACACAAACAAAGAACAATAAACATTCGTATTGCTACATGTAGGTACAAATGGAGCACTGAAACCGGGTGCATAATCACATAAAAAAATAAATAATAATTAATGCGGCAAAATAGTCAGTTAGAAATAATGGTAGTATAAGGCATCCAATGCCCATTAACCCTTTCGCGGACATGTCGGCATTGGCCGACACTACGATTAGGTCAAATTAAAACACATCGGCATAGGCCGGCACTACAAAAAATACCGTATATAAACACTCGGATATGGGCGACGGCGATTGCCAGAATTTTTGTGCCGCTGCAGAAACAATCAGATCTAAATTAGTGGGGCAATTTGAATACTTTTTGTATTCTTTTGTTTAGCCATAACCGAATTTAAATCTCTGCATTAAAACACAAATAATTAC
>JANSTT010017612.1:0-16418 GCA_026745375.1 Platyura marginata
CCAGAACCTTTATCTTACTCTACTCGTAATTCAGAAAAAATGACTTAAGTTGTTTTAACTTGAGACCACAGATATATTTGCAGATTTGTAATTCAAAAATCAAGTTTTATTGGTACTTTTGTGGTTTGTTTTTTCGGATAATTTTTTTCATAGGAATTTTAGAGGAAAACAAATAAAAATAAAAAAAAACTGAAACTTTCTTATACAAAAAGTCATTTTTATTGTACAAAAAAATCCTAAAGAGATATTTCCGCATTTAAATTAAAAGACCAAAAATTCTATTAATTATAAAAATATTGCAATTGATTTAATACGAGTATTGAGAGTACAGTAGGTACTTTAATATTTAGCTACAATATTTTGTTTTGTTAATTAGCACAGTGTAGACTTAAAAATTATCACGCTCAAGTTCACCAAATTAATTACTAGATTTCAATAATTTACTAACATTTCTCAATCGATTTTGAATGACACTAAATACATTAATTATTGTCATTTTAATTCATTCCAGATAATTATACATAATACCAAATAAATATTCTTGTTCTTGTATTCTACCGATAACTGGCACTGTTCATTAAAATTACCTTTTAGCAAGTATTATAGCAAATATTCGGATACTATTTTTCTTCCAATTACAATTAATTATTATCTACGTATTTTTTTGTTTTTTGTACAGCCATTGTAGGGTGTGCGAATTATTTTTTAGGAGGCAAACCATAATTAAAAAAAAAAAAAAATTATTATACCAGGTATGTAACGGTATATTTCTGTTGTGTGCTCTAGACTGGAATCTTGTGATAAATTTCATTCCGTCAGAAGAAAAAAAATATCAAAAAAGAATAAACAAAACTTGCAACGTTTTGACATCATTATTAGTATGACTAAAATCTAACACCTCTCTTTTGCTACATCACTGCCACAATAATGCAGATCTACTATTTAAAATATAATTATGAAATAATTAGAGGTGTTAAATCAATGGTCTCGATTTTAATATTGAACTCTTACGTAATGTTCGCTAAGATGTTGAATAATTTATTTGCTGTGCATTGATTTGATTGCAACAAAGTGATTATTTTTCTTTTATTCTATTATATGGTTTTTAATAATAGAAAAACTGATGGCAGCGCCATAATGGTAGGATGATCTATTAATAAAATCTTCAATTGTTTATTCTATATCATTTTTGTCTTATTTATTTTTCCACTATTCCGAATATATCTTGAGTAAATGTTGAAAAAAGCTAAAATTGATTGCAGCGCCATAATGGTGGAACGTGAGATTTTTCTGTATATTAATAAAATTTTCATTTTTTTCATCTCTATAAAGTTTGTTATGTTCATTTTTCTCTAATCCGAATAAATTTCGAGTAATTGATTAAAAACCTCTAGATATTATATAGAATTGATTGCAGCGCCGTAACGGTAGTTTGTGGAACTTTTTAATCAAATAATAAAATCTTAATTTTTATATTCTATATCATTTTTTTCATATTCACCTTTTTTTTCTCTGTTCCGAATATATTTAGAGTTAATGAATGATTTCTATCAATATTTATCCCCATCTCCCCTATACACTGTTCGATTCGATTACAACAATAGAGTAGTTAATAAACTGTAACAATTTTAGCGCTGCAGCTTCAGCCGTTTACCTGAAATCTTTTTTCATAAGAAAGGCGAAATTGTTTTTTACGGTTAATATTAAGGAGGCGTTACAAACTTGCTGTACCAGAGTTAAAATACCGTTTGATGCGATACTCATACTCATATACTCGTAAACATCAATTTGTTATAATTCATCGGTTTTTTTTCCGAACTTCACTCCATCCCTTACATGGTTTTAGAAATTTTGTTCATTTTAAAATTAATGACCAGAATATTTAAAGAAATTTTTTATATTTTTCTAGAAAAAATGTCAAACACCTTCAAAAGTAGAAAGAAAGACAATCAATAAAATTTCCACATAAATAAAATCTCAAAACTAAGTCAACACTTTTCACAAAATATGCCAAGTAAAAAAAAAAAAACAAAAAAAAAAAAAAACACATGATCGATAGACTAATATTCATTTAAGTGGATGTGCCAATTGCTTAAAAGCCAAAATACTTCTTTTCTCTCGTAGGGATGATAATGGCAAAATGTATTCACATGAAAAATTACTGTAAGGGAAATAGGCAAATTTGTATAAACATACAAAACTTGCGCTCATGAATAATTCACATCTTATTTTAAATTACAAATAATTTATCTCCCCAACATGATTTATATTTTCGTTCAAGTTAGTGCGGATCCAACATCTATACCTTATATGTCTTATTAATTAAAGCCACAATATTTTGATATATTGGACTTTACAAAGTTGTAGCCGAAGATTAGAACGCACGTTTGCTTCATCTTGCACAGATTGCTTTATTATACACCCCCATCATGAAACATGAAATAAGGTAATGGGCTCTAATCCTGAGCTGTATGTATGTATATATATATACATATATATATATATATATGTACATTATATACACACACCTTCAATTACTAAACAAAAGGCCTCAGCCGTACCAACCAACCGACCGAAGTACTATACTTTATCAATGATAATCTGTAACCGAGAAGTCGAGTAAATTACCAACGAAAAACAAAAGGACGATGATACTTTGGGTAAAGTGTAATTTGTATAAATTACTCCCTCTGATTATGATATGTAGGCATTCGGATATGTTATTTAGTGCCCTATATAGATCGTAAAAATGTTGATCACGTAAAGAACGTTGATTAAAAAACCGCAGGCAAATCGATATTCGTCTGTTCACTGTTCTTGACAAGAGAAAATATATTTTTTTTTTATTTTTTTTCTTTTTTTTATTGCTTTGTGGGTTGTGCTAAAAAGTTCCAGACCTTCCGGAAAGTTTAGCCAGACTTTCGAAATAATTACGAGAAACTGGGAGGTATGGCGATGAATAAATTTATTCAATATCTTATTTTGGAATTAAGAAATATAAATTGGTGGAGACAATGTAAAATAGACATTGTATTATAGCCTCTGGTGTCATATACTGGGCGGTGGATGGGGCGAAGATAGAAATATATTTTTGTTGGAATTGTTCCATTAATTTACATTATACACAAGAAGTATCGTTTCTTAGTAATGTGATGCTGAATTAATCTTCAGTTAATTGAATTTATTCCTACGTAATTTTTTGTTTGTATCTTTTATTTTTATTTAATTTGTAAATATTTAATCTGCTTTCTTGTCGTCATCAACAATTTCTAGACAAATGTTGGGTCCGAAGAAGGTACACCTACACGCACACAGGCAGTACATTCTTATTATGTGGGTGAATAATTTTCAACTTTCATAATCGACCATTTTCCAAAAAATCAATGAAACTTGCAGGATATTTTTAGAGAAAAAAAAAACATATTTATAGCGGAATTTTTTTTTTTTAATTATTTATGGTTAGTTGTTAGTAAGGAGTCTTAGTTTTAAAAATTGCCATGTAGTGAGTATTTAAAAAAAATCATAACCTCGAAACTACTAGGTCGATTTTGATGAGTTAGGGCTTATTTTTGAGGGAAATGAAAATACTTTTTGGTAAAAATATAACAAAATTAAGTTGTGGAATATTTTCACTGTTAAAAATTAAGTTAAAACATAAAAATTAAAAAAAAAACGAATTGCATACATCCAAAAAAAAACACGCATTTTTAATATTTTCTTTGAACCTTAATTTAGCTTGTGGTAAAAATTTAAATTTTTATAATTCAATGTTAGTGGAAATTTTTTTTTAAAATGATCTCCTATCAGTTTTTGAGGTTACCATCCGCATGTAATTAAGTATTTACTCTAATTATAATGGCACATAATTTTGTCACGAATCATATTACACACAGACAATAAACTTAATCTGTCTGAACAACGATAACCAGCTAGTCTTATAAAACTTTTCGTTCACATTTTACCATAATAATTATTATGCGTTAACTTTCTATTAGTTTAATAAGTCCAAAACCAAAATTTTACTATCGTAAGTTTCGGCAAATTACAAAACGTTTTTCTTTTAAGGGTGTGGCCAACTGGTGTGAGACTAATAATTAAGTTTTATACTTAGGTACTTCTTAAGTGTATAAATCTAGAAAAACTTTATTAATGTTCCTCTTATCATAACATTTTTCCTCTAATTGCTCTCTTTTCTACTTGCCGGCTGAGTTTTTGTCCGGGAATATAATATACGGTCGTTGGTTTGCCGTTTATTATATATATAATACATACATATCAGTATATAGTAGAATATATATAAGAGCTTTTTGGTGCTTGGAAGAATATAGAATAATAATATAATGTTCATTCAATTTAAGCGTAAATTCCATTAAAAAAAAACCCACCCAAAATCGATTTGTCTGCAGTCAATTTATATTTGTCATTTGAATTGATTCAATTTGAATAGTATTTTATAAGCTTTTGTTTATATAATTAAAGTAAAGCTTACCGCTCGAAAACAGCCGGGGTAAAATAACCATAACAAATTTTGTTTAAATTTATATTGCCTTTAAGGGATGAAAGTAGAAATTAATTATCTCACAATTATACATATTTGAATTATGAAGAACTTAATCAAAGAAGACGAAGTTTATTTTATAAATTAATTCACTTTAGTAATTATTTCCAAAAACCAGTGATCTATTTATGTACATATGTATATGTATATGTATGAGTATGTATTAACAAGGTGACGCAAAAGTCATCACTCGAACGGCAGATGCTCTAATTTTTTATCGTGACTTTAACATTTGTTACTCATTTCCACCATTTCCACCCTATATGCGAATACGTAAATAAGCAAAATTCTCGCTCCTGGGGCTAACGAACAGCCATTAGATTCTCTCAAAGTGACTGTTTGGTGCAGCATTTACGCAGAAAAGGTGATTGGCCCATCTTTTTTTTGACGTCGGCAACACATTTACTTTGACTGATTATTGCTACAGAACCATGATCAACGATTTCTTGCTGCCGCAAATTGACGAATTTAGTTTGAAGAAGATTCAACCGCTCAGTGGACATCCTAAAGCAAGGGTTTTCTGTTTTTTGATTTCTTTCGTTGGGATTTTTTGAAGTCATGGGTCTATATATCTTGGCGGTCCTAAAGAAGAACATTCGACAAGAAGTGGAAAAATTATCGCCAGAAATTTTAAGAAAAGTCATGGAAAATGCTGTGAAATGAGCCTGAATGAATATATGTACATTAACTCTGCGGCGGCGGCTACTTAACCGATATTATCTTTGCGACTTAAGGTACTGGTACACAGGACGCGATCTGACCGCGACCGTCAGCGGTCTGGAGACAACACACAGAAAGCGGTCTGCCGCGATTGGCCGGAGATTAAAACCATCACACTCATTGTAAAAAAAACATGTCTTTTACACAATTACCTTTGTAATAAACAGAGAACAACAATAATAATAATAAAAACTGAAGAAATTACACAACCTATTCTTGCAACGACATCTACTACTAGGCTAATCGTCGACCAACAAACGAAATACGCAGAAAATTTGTCTATTTTATTACTAATGTCAAAAATACATGGATATTTTCTCACATTATCTATTAAAAATAATAAAATTTTTGACAAACCGCCGTGGGCAAAAGATATTTTGTATTTCAATACATTCGAAAATCTGACCGCAGCGGTCTCACCTTAAACGCCGCGGCAGACCACGCTCAGTATGCACGGCTGCATACATATATGTACATTACAAGAGAACGCTTTGCCGCGCGGTCAAAAAATGACAGATCGCGCCGGGCAGACGGTACTCTGTGTGCCAGTACCTTTAATGGAAAAAAATTTTAACGTTTAAATAAACAGAAGAGATTTGTTCTTATTTACAATCAAAGTTAACGCTTTAGGAAATCCAGTGATGACTTTTGCCCCACCTTGTATATATATGTATAATAATATATAAATCTAAAATACGATGCTAATAAAATATATATTTTTAGATCAAAAGTAAATATTTTATGAATATTATTTATTATAATTTATGTGCGGTCTATATATAAATATATTTTATTTGTTTCAAGAGAATAATATTATTGCCTGATGGATCAATATTAATATTTTCTATTTAAAATATTAATGTCTAGGAAATAATAAGGCAAAATATATTTAACGATGAGAATTTATACACAGAGATATGAGTACGGTAGAATATTTTGCATTTCGTAATT
This sequence comes from Platyura marginata, assembly GCA_026745375.1. Taxonomy (NCBI): domain Eukaryota; kingdom Metazoa; phylum Arthropoda; class Insecta; order Diptera; family Keroplatidae; genus Platyura; species Platyura marginata. The sequence continues at coordinate 6,230 of JANSTT010017612.1, forward strand.
TATTGTTATTTGTTAATTTTATATTCACAAACCGTACGCAAACAAGTAAGGGAAAAATTATATTTTTATTATATACATACTCGTACACTCAATAAAAAAAGTCTCCGTACGTTGCTGTTTCGTGAATATAATCTATTATGGCGTCTTTATTAGTTAAGTTTTCAAAAAAAAAAAATTTTTATTATTGAAATATAATTAATATAATGTCTGATCCATAAGAAAAAATTATTAAAAATTTATTCAAATCTAACAAAAAATTAAAATATTCAATTCTGTATCAAAAATAACATAAAAAAAGTCTCCGTAAATAAAGAAAATTAATTCCATTGCACAATACGTCACTTAACTAATATATCGTACTATTGTTTATCGATTCAAGGACTCTTTCCAGTCATCGTAGCATTGATTCTACTAATTGTGCAGTTGTTTTGGCTTCAGTTTTCTTCAATTCTTCTTCAGGTCGAGTTTTTTGGTTAGTCCTGCTGATTATATGGCGTTTTCGGATCCTTCACTCCAGTTGAACTCAAAGATGTTGTATGGGAGTTAAGTCTGAAGATTTGGGCGTCGTATGGAGTTGTTTTGGCACATTGTCTGGTATCCATTCCTTTTGAAATATTGAACTACCTTCTAGATCCAATTGAGAAGTGCTGACTGTCAAATTTTCTTTTAAAATCTTCATATAACTAAACCCTCTGATCCATTATACCGTTGATAAAATGAAGTTTACCCACACCAACAGCTAGATTATGTTATTTTTGATACAGAATTTATTATTTTAATTTTTTGTTAGATTTGAAAACATTTTTTATTATTTTTTCTTATGGATCAGACATTATATTAATTATATTTCAAAAATAAATTTTTTTTTTTTGAAAACTTAACTAATAAAGACTCCATAATAGATTATATTCACGAAACAGCATCGTACGGAGACTTTTTTTATTGAGCGTAGTTGAGAGGTCGTTTAATCGATATTTTCGGGTAATATTTTAAATTAATTAAAAATAATACATCCGAGTTTGAGTAGTTATCTAGATTCAATATCAATATGCCTTCTTATTGGTCAATAATTTGTTGTACTTTCTACTGTAACTAAAATGTTTCTTTTTTCGAGATATTTTCTCATGCCATGGCAAAACTATTGTAAAGAAGAAAAAAATTGAGCTCAAAAATCGCTTAGTTACTCAAAAATCTCTATATTAAACTCAAAATCGGTTTTTTTTTTGGTTTTTGAGATCCCATACAATATTTTTCGTAAAAAACATAAAAACGTGTTTTTTCCCAAAAAATAACAAAATTTCGAAAAAATCATATACAAAATAGTTTTTAGTTTTTGTGTTACATAATTGTGGGTGACTATTTGTCCAAAAACAAAACAGTAGGAATCCTTTACAGTCCTTTTTAAAACGTACCGTTTACCGTATATCAAAATGGCGTAATCACGAAAGTAGTGTTTTTATTCCGTAATTTAGTTCCGTTCAAGCAAATATTCGTTATCTCGTTTCGTTTTTATCAAAATTGTAGGCATTGCAGAACGGATATAGTATTATTCACCATTTGTTCATATCTTAGGTTATTATTTGAGCTTTAACGCCATTTTGAAAGTGTTCGTTACTATCCACATTAATATTCAGATTTTTGTATATTCAACGAGACAATCGATAAAAAAACTACCTACTAGTTCTGCACGATGGTTTTCCCCTTTTTCACATTCTGTAGCTTCTTTAATAGACTCCACGTGCTTGTAGATCGTCTTCTTTTGCAAGCAACTTTCGGATTTCATTTCAACTTCAGCGATTCTCTATTTTCTTCATTTCTAACATTGTTTAACTACCTCGTACTAATACGTTGTAAGCAATTCTACACAATAACGTGCAGTTTTGGTGCTAGTGATTTAGCGACGTACGCACCCGAATAGTACAATCAACAGGCAATAAGATACATTTGGAGATTTGGAGATTTGGAGTCATTTTATAGCATAGCATTCGAACTTTTTGATTAATAATAATAATTAATTATTAAAAATGTATTTTAAAAATGGCGTAATTTTACGGAATGCTTAGATCGATTTTCTGTCTTTTTGATTAGTAATGTCCCAATCAAAAAAGTGATAATTTTTCTTTAAATTATAAAAAAAAGTTACAGTATTTATTTTCAAAATGGCGTAATTTCTTCTAAGCATTCCTTACAATAATCCACTATATCAAATCAATTTGCAAAAGCAATAATTACAACACAAAAATCTTATTGGTTTTTCTCGAATTGGAAAATGTATTTGAAGTGCTCAACTGAAAATATTCCACACAAGCTCCTATACAATCCTCTACCCATATCCATATGTATGTATGTTATCTATATATATAAGCATTATAAATATGCAGAGGATCGATATGTATGTATGTATGTATGTACTTAATATTATAAGTATGCTTGTAAGTAGGTTTGAATTGTTGTAGAATACAATTTGCATTTATACGAATAAAGAAAATTACAAGTATGTTAGGTAGGTACTTACATATATATACATACATATATAATATATGCATACCTACATATATATACTTAGATTTATAACAAGTGAATAAATTAAGATAAGCATAAATAAGAGATACAACCACAATATATTAGCAGTAGTGATATGCAGTAATAGGGTGGATCGATTGAAAAATTGTGGGTTAATAAAAATTTTGTTTAGCCTTGTACTAATTGGGTAATGTACTAAACTCAACCAGTGCCTAATATAAAAATGCCACTATTAAAGGGGAGAAAAAAAAACCAAGACAATTTATTAAGCTAAGTTAAATTTGTCTCTCAAAATATTATTAAAGATATTACTCAAAAGACGGTAGGCAGGTACATTATTAGTAATTCAATTACATTTTTAATAAAGAATAAAAATCTTTGGAATTTTTTTTTTTTTTTTTTTTTGTACAAAACAATACAATCAATGAAGTTGATAACATAATTTTTCATGAAAATTTAATTTAAGCACTTCCTAATACTGAAAATTGAAACATAATGAAAAAGGTATTCTTTATAGCTGCTACTAAGTGAGTTAGCACCCTTGTACCATAGCTTTACCATAAAAATTAACCATAACTTAGAATTCAGGATGGCTTTTCTTGCTGGTAGAAATATACAAGACGAAGATGAAGAAGAATGAAAAAAAAAAAAAATTATATATAGAAAAAAAGAAAAAAAAATTCTCCCCTCGATTGTCACTACATATTTTTGCGCGATTTCCGTTGAGTCACGTAGAAATGTCGCTGTATTTTTGATCACCATATAATAATATATGAATGAAATATTTTCTCCCCGGATAAAATTTTTGGTTATACCGAAAAAGGGCAAAAAGAAATTTGCATGACATAAATGCCTTTGATACTTGATGAAAATACATTATAGAAATAACAGGAGCAGAAACTTCATGTAGGATTATGATTGGACAAATCTTTTGAGATATATGAAATTTGTAATGCGTTATGAAATATGATGTCAATATAGTCAAAGAAGATATAAAATGCTAGTCATTCTCTGGTTATAGTAAACGCGATTTTGGGTGTGTTGACGCAGCTTATAACATCTTTACAACTTTGTAAACAAAATGTTAGAATAAAATTAAGTATTGAGATGTTGATTTATGGTTGAAAATTATTCACATATGTAATGCCTAACTACGGGTGTAAATGTATGTAATATAGAATAATGACATTTTGGTCATGAATATGATGTATAATAATACATATTATGTGCACACATAGTAGACATGTTATATATTAGTACTTTGATCCGTCCTATAATAGTGTTAACAATTTTTACATTTATTGTACTAGAAAACATTTGTGTAATTATTTAAATGTAACTCTACCGTTGGTCATCTCATAGGCTAAAGGAATTAGTAACGGTCTCTTAACATTAGGAACGTTTCTTTTTTTCTTTCTATATCTCAATTTTGTTAATTTGTACAAAAAATAATTATAACATTTGTATGGTTTCTTGGTGGAAATGTGAATGAATAATACATTGACATTTACTTGAGTTCATTTATATATAGTAAAACAACATTTGTATGGTTTCACATATTTAACAATGTTTTTTATCCATGGTTATATACATTTCTATGTATATTTTATGAACATATACAGGGTGAATCGTTAGCGGTGATCTTTAGTAAAATATAGAACCAAAATGTAACAAAATATCAAAATGCATCAAATTGACTTTTAACATGTTCATGGTAAATATTATAGTTCCAAAAATTCTGGAGTATTTCTTATAAAAAAGTAGATTTTTTGACTTTTGTAACTCAAACTGTTTAACTTTATAAATTAAAATCGCTCAAAATTTTTGATATTCAACGATACGATTTTTTCCCCTATCTAATATTTTACTAAAGACTACCGCAACAATACTTCCTGTATATTGTAGAAATTAACCTAATTTTTTTGAATTTCATATTTAGCATACGGAGAAATATTTAGGTAAATAAGAAAAATTTGCATTTTATCGAGATTATTAAATGTAGTGAAACAACACACTTGAGAGGAATAAGTGAGAAAATAAATGTCGCAAAAAAAAAACCGCTATGATAACGTCATTGCTATTGTTACAGCAAAAAACTAAAAATGTTGAACCAACTTATACACCATTTACTTCACATAAATGAAAACCCAGCCACCATCTACTTAACTACTGTCATTTATTAGGCAAATAGGCAGCTTTTTATCATAATAATATAAATTCTATACTAAGTGTACTTTGTTATTAGTTATAGGGGGGGGGGTGGTTCTATCTACAAGAAAAATTGCTGAAAATTTGCTATGATATTTTCATTTTGTGTGATAGATTGATTTGTATTTTTTTTCTTCTTCCTTCCCTCTAAGAGAAAATTTATATAACCCCATATCATCAAGGGTTCATGAATCATCCAATAAGAATTTTTTACAATAAATTTATATAAAAATCACATATTTCAAATCAAAATTTAGAACAAAATATTATTCAGCCCAACCAATATATTGAAGCCAGATGTTACTATAAAATATTCGTATCATTCATACATCAATCCCCGGTTTCTGTACTGGTTCCTGGATTTAAACTTACATAATTCAGTGTGTATATCATCATGTTTACATAGTAAACCTATTTGCACGTACGTTTTCCAATTGTATCATATCGACCTCATATGTTTGTACATAAATTGCACCAAACATATGCTTCCCGATATTAGCTCTGTATGAAACCAAGTGTAAAAGTAATTAAAATTAGAATGTATGTATATACACCATAGAGAGCTTTCTAATGGCATACACACTGTATCAGTAAACTATTGTTTTACGACAAGCTTAGAACTGCTTCATTAACATTAAACATAAGGACTAATGGTGGCATACTGACAAAATAACAAAATATTAAATTACTGATAGTCGAGACTCTTCTTCATTGTGTTCGAATAGATTTAATTGAAATAAATAATTTAGTCGATATTGTGTCGAAGGACATTTAAATTGATTAGGTCAGAAATCTAAATTGGACAATAATGGAGAACAAAATTATCCATATCCAAAGCGAACTGTTCATTTCTTCCAAATTATTTTTTTTAATAATGGGTAGGAACACCATCGATAGAGGCAATTTAGGTACCTATGTCTAGGAACATCATCTAAAGTGGGACATTAAAAATTTTCAAAAATATTAAAACTAAAATTCCCTAATTTAGGTACATCTGAGATCATCATTGAGAGTGGGAGTGGTGATTTTTTAAATATTCATCCGAATACACACGTTAGCTCTACATAGAAAGAATCTACCAAAATTTCCTAAGGCTGCGTATATTGACGTAACTTGCATCATTATAACATTCAAATTGACTTGTGTTTGTGTGTGTGTGTGTGTTTGGGCGCTATTGTATCATAATTACCCATCACTTCATTATTCTATTTATTCATATCCTTAAAAGCTGTCTAAATGGTTTTTTCAACTATTACAAAAACTTTCTAAAAGCACAAACTATTTAGTACTCTCTAAAACACTATCTCTCAACATATTTATGTGAACATAAATGTAATGCAATTGATAAATTATTCCCAGGAAGTATTAAGTCCCTTAATGGATGTGCTACCTTTAATTATTTTAAAAAGCATTTAATAAAGTTTTAGAGCTGTTTCTATATACTTATACAAAGTACTAAACACATCAATGTTTAAATAGAATTTTTATGAACTTTTAACTACATAATGTTGGGATATAGGGATAGGTATGATGATGGCATTGGCATCTACAAGGAATGTTCTAGTCGTTCATAGAATAATACCCTGTTAACTAATATTACAATAACATTTTTTTTTTGTTTTAAATACCATTGAATTCCTAAAAATTGGCTGCTGTACAATAAAGGTTTTACATAAAAACATAAACTATCTGTATCTGTGTAGTATATTTCAAAAATAACTCTTTTCGGTTCTTTTTCGTGAGAGAACCGGATTATAAAAACAAAGGCGAAGGGAGGCGAAGGGAGGCCAAGGGAGGCGAAGGGAGGCGAAGGGAGGCGAAGGGAGGCGAAGGGAGGCGAAGAGAGGCGAAGGGAGGCGAAGGGAGGCGAAGGGAGGCGAAGGGAGGCGAAGGGTGAGAATTATTGATTCTATCATAATGAGACTATTTTTTAAAAAAAAACTTACGTTATTTTGATGAACGGAACCGAAAAAAAATTTTAGGAAGGACCGACCGTTTTTTAAAAATTGACACAATTTTAAACTTTCTTAATACTAAAGAAACTTTGAAATTTTTATATTATTTTAGGTTTCCAACATTTTTTACCAAAAAAAATAGTCTCATGATGATGGGATCAACAATTCTGACCCTTCGCCTCTGATTAGCAATGTGGTAAAAATGTTATGAAATATCAAAAAATGAGTACAAAGACGATGTTCGATTTAGAACACCCTATAAGAAACTCCAATTGCACTCCAATGCTCTCATATTAGTTAATATTTACAATTAGAAAATATGTACCTATCTAAATACCTTCATACATTTATGTTGGAATTTACTTAAATTGTTTTGTTTTCGTTTTGTAATGGGAAAATATACTACAACATATTAGAGGTAAATAACATAAAGTACACAAAAAATTAAAAGCTGAGATCATACAGAAAACTTTTATGTTGACTTGGTTTATGAAAAATCTCTACAAAATGTACAAAAAGTACGCAGATGTACGATATGGTTTACCTTTCTATTACGTTTCTACGTTACAAATTGAAACAGCATTTTAAATTATATATGTTCATGTACGAGTACCTACTACTTACAAACAGTAACATGAGAAAAATTAGGTTTCTACATAATTAATTTTGGGAAAAAAGAAGAAAGAAAAAAAATGTCATAATTTGAGTTGGGTATATGTACTTCAATTTAAGAGAGAGAGAATATTAACATAAACAAGTATTTATTATTTTATTTGCTCTTAAATAACTTTTTAAATACTTTATTTATTTAAGTGTTAGTATACAACACTTAAATAAATAGAGTAAAGCTTTGGATTTAAGTGAAGTATAATAAATTGCGATTAATTTATCCATTTTAACGCTAGTTATTGCGCTGTGAACTGATGTCATGTAGTTAAAGGTTGGTTTGTTTATAGCATCTAAACAAATATGAATCGCATACAGATTCAATACAAATACAATTTTGAATTTTCTTAATATTAAAGATGTGATTTTGAACTTTTGTATTTTTACTGTATTTGAAATTTCTAGTATTTTTTGTCAAATAAAATTTTTAGAAACAGTTAACCTTTTAAAGGTATATTATATAACCTACAAATATTTCAAACACGAAAGGCTTAATCGAAAATTTTCAAAAATCTTTTCACCTTTCTTAACATTTTATTGTGAATATTTTTGTAAATATATAATTTTTTTTTTGATTAATTCTATTATGATCAAAATGTGTTGACCTTGAAGTTTTATGCACTTTTTTGAAATTTAAAATAATATAAAAATCTAAAGTTTCAAAATTACATTTTTAATATTATGAAATTTAAAAATTGTATATTGTAAATTGTAAAAAACCGCCAAAAAAACGGTAAAAATGTTCTCAGTTTTCCTACTTTTTTCCATATTCTCTTATAATTATAACTAATTTTTTTTTCTAAAATAGTCCCCTATTGATTGTGCCCAAAAACTCACGGCTCGCCACTAGATATAAGTACACCTGTCCCTCAATTTACGCGGTAGATAGGTTCCACGACAAACCGTATAATTCTAAACCGTGTAAAACGAGACACAGCACTCATATAAAACAGGAGTATAGGTTCAAGACATAGGCATAATTAACACGTAAAAAAATATTAAATTTTGTCTTACATTGACAAAATGAACAGTTTACTTCTGACAGAATTGAACAACGAATGTCAGTATGAAAATATAAAATAAAATCTACTACATTATAATGACGCCATTGTTCAACGCAACGCCACGCAGTGCACTATGCAGATATGTAAGTACTAAATGAGTGCGTCTAATGTAAAATGATACAAAAAATGAAAATTTTTTGAACCGTGTTAAAGTAAAACCGCGTAAATCGAGGGATGGGTGTATACTGATCGATACATACATATATCATTGACCTAGATTCAAATACTTATCCCTCTTAGCGGTAATTATGGTAAAATGCTAGGATGCAGAAACCTAGTTATAGCAATTAGACAATAATTTGTAAGACTTCAACTTGTGTCAATAAGCCAGGTGTCTACACTTCAGTTGTTCAAAGTTCAAAATGCAGATTTCTGAGTTAAATATAAAATTTAGTTGAAAATAGTTGTTTTTTTCTTTTTTTTAAAATGTAATTTTCGTTGGAGCAATTTCATAAAATTTAATCGACAAAAACCAACTAATGAGAAATACTTATAATTCCATTCAGAAAATATTTAAAGCATGAAGTATTGTACGTGCTCAGCATGTCAATACGATGCTTATTAATTTCACCAAGTGATTGCATTTTTTCCTCCTAATTTCGTATAGTAGACGAAAACGTAAATTCAGAATAAAACTTTGTAGTATAAGGGAATTGAAAGAGTAGATTTAAGAAAAGAAAAAGAAAAAAAACTAAATTATGTAATTTTTGTGTGAAACGTAAAAGTTATAAATGACGATTAAATGCAAATGCTGGAAGGAACAAAAAAAAAAAATCTATTATGGGACTTTTTGTACATAAATACAGCAGACCTACAGTTAGTTAGTCAAAATTATTATTAGCATGGGGTGGTTTTTTTTTTTTTGTTCACTTACTTAACATTAAGTAAGTATACAAAATAAATTAATAAATTAAATATTAAAGAATTTTAAATATTTTCGATCTCCATATTTTTCAATAAAATACTGATTCCATTACCTTCCATATAAATTTGGTAAATTGCCCTGGTTGCCTTCAATTATTCAACATGTAGAGCATACGTTCTTACTGACATCTAATTCAAATTTATTACACGCAGGGATGACTTTGTGCTAGTCGTTTTGCATAATGATAATATCCGGTGATTTATTAGATCCACAAGTGAGAAAGAAATGTTATAAATATGGAAAGCTTAGACGAGAAAAAGTACGAGGGGGGGGCGGTAGGTTTTTTTTATTTATTTTTTTACTTGCATTATTGTGCATTTTTAAATTGGATCTGTCTCTAAAATGGCGTATGATTGGTGAGAATGTTGTTAAATTGTAGATGCAAAATATTTCAATAATGGCCATAGTAAAATTATTACATATTACTATATAACAAATGGACATCAATTGTGATTGTTTGTAATGAGTTTTTAGACGAAAGACCTAGTCGCTGCGCATGTGTCGTTGCCTGTTCTTATCTAAATATTGTGCACATATAATTGATAAGGACAGTAACGTAGCGTGGATTTTATTTTTACCTATGTGATGTACTTCTGAAATTCCTACAATAATCCGTATAACTTCTTTAATTATTGAAATATTTTTATAAAAATAATCTTATTGCAAGGAAAATTTTATTTTCAATCTTTTTTGCCTTATAAATTTTTTCCGGTTTTATAACAAAATATTGAGAAAATCATTAAAATATGCAATTCATAACTGGGTATTCTGCAAGCTTAATTATCCATAGAGAAATTCTCTTGCAGAATACCCAGTTTTGCATTGCATATTTTGATGATTTTTTCGAA
>JANSTT010017613.1:0-16417 GCA_026745375.1 Platyura marginata
CCTCAGATTCAAATTAACATACCAGAGAAAAACATTTTCATGTTTTACCCCAGTCGGACTTGAACCCGGGACCTCCCCCGCTCTAAAAGCATCCACTCAATCCACTGAGCCATTCGGTCGGTTATACTTAAACATAGGCATTTATTATTTTATTATATTCTATTGTTTTTAACCGATTTTTAACTTTAGCGTAGATAACAGTGCAAATCCCTACAATGCTAACCCGAAGTTTTAAAATTTATAATATTTGTAATATTATAAAAAGTTTTATATTTGTATGTAGATTTAATTAATATTCAAAAGAAAATCCATTTTCAAATTTCAAAATCAGTTTATTTTGACTCTTACAACAATAATATTTAAGTTAACATTTCCAATTTTTAAAAATTATTTAAAAATTGTACTACCGTGATCTATTGAAGGTTATACTTTCGTACATAGAAATAGAATAGATCCTTCAATAGTATTTTCAATATAATTATAGTTCTGACATTCAGAATTCAAATCTACTTAAAAAGCAGCACGTATTTAATTTTTACATTATTTTTTAATTTTTTTTTTTTTATATTTACGCTCACTTATTTCCTTGGTGTCTATACAAAACATTGACTACCATATACCACACATCTATGCAAATTGAATAGCACACCAGTTACACGAAACTTACATTTGGCAAACATGAAATACACATAATATTAAGTTAGAGTGGTGTATGGTGGTGGTATGTATATCAATTTACACAATTTGGAAAATTTTCACAAATTTAATTTGACATTCAATATTCTTATTGCATAGCGCGTTGCCAGATTCCTTCATTATTGTATATTAGATGTTTTATAAAAAAAAAATTTATTCATTTCCATAAACAAATTGAAAATTTTTTATTTCGATAATCTCAACCACCATATGCACCAAATAAACTCCCGATTCAAATACATCACGTGACAGGATTGTCCAAAAAATAAAATGAAATTAGAAAGTCAAGTATCAATGTAGCAAAAGAAGTACAACTAAAATAAACCTCTAAATAGCAAAACTACAGCTAAAATTAGTCAAATTACCTCCTAAGGTATGAACAATCAGCGTTTTCGCACAATTTTCCATAATGAATGAAACAAATTTTTGATCGCCTCGCTCATAACACGTTGCAACTTCGGGTGTATATTATTTTAATTATTCTGTTACTTCATATGGTCAACATTTTAAGCGATTTTTCGGAACTACAGTTTCCGTTGAAACGTATCTACACTAAAAAAAAGTTAGGTCTATTTGTTTTCAAATAGAGAATTTCATTTAGGGGAGACCGGGACGAGATGACGCAAATTTTTAAACTACTCAGAAACGGTCTAACATATTCAGATGACTAATATCTCATTTTTAAGCTTAAAATCTCAGTTATGTACTTTAAAAAACTTTTGATTCAAATTATTAATTTTCTGTGTCAAAAAGTAAAAAATGTCACCGTTCTGCAATGACTTGGCGCAACCCATGGGGTCACATGGCGGATAGTGAAAATATCTGAACAATAGCATGATTAGGACCTAGACATTACAATAAATAGATTAGGATACAAACTATTTTATTAATGTATTCAGCTATTTCTATGTTCTGCAGTTTGTTTTTAACAATTAGTGCATTTTTTAGTAAGTGTAGTGATAAAAGAATTTAAAAGCAAATCTAGCCCCGGGTGACAATTTTACATTCAATTGTTTATATAAAATGTTATATGTAAAATTTTTAAAAACTGTTAATTGCAATAAAATCTACGATAAATTTAAAACAGATTAAGTATTACATCACAGTTGTCACACAGTTGAGCACTTTAAATAAAAAGAAAAACTAAAAAAAAAGTTGCTGCACGTGCAGATAACCGCAAAAATGTTTATTTGTCGCCGTCAACGGTTGCAGAATTGAATACTTTATAAAACGTAGTACTACATTTTAAAATTAAATACACTGACTCTGAGTAAATTGGACTGCGCCATGTCGCCCCATGCGCCACCTCGCCCCGGTCTCCCCTACGTTGTCGAAATCCAGTAGTGCATAAGAAATTGTTCATATGTAGGTACGTGTAAGTTATTTTTTACTTAAATTCTGAAAAACAATTTGAAATAAGTATCACTTCAACAATGGCCTGATTGCTATTAAGTAATAATGGTTTAATGGACAACCCTATTGATATATATTTATTTATGCATAATATGTATACTTATATATTAAATTGAATTCGATATACAACACACGAAAAATAACCCGTATTGAATTTATCTACATTATTATTATGATTAGCACAGAATTTCCTTTGTGCCATAAATTTTTAGAATTTTTTTTTTTATTGACGAAAACTCGGAAAAGGTTTCAATAAAACCAATAACCTCAAGTGCTTATAATATATAAGTATATGTATAAATACACAATCGAAACAGTGGTTCTTTGTCTGCCATCTGCCAATATTGTATAGAGACTAGAGAGGTACCTGTAACTGTATTATAGATACATATACATATATATATATATATATATATATATATATATATATTACAGAATACAAGAAAAAAAAATCCTTATTCTTCCAGCTAAATACATAATACACGTAATGAAAATTCCTTCTATATAGTTATCTTCTTCTTTTGAACAATATTTATTTGTTAGAAATACTTTTCATCTGTTTACCTTTGATAAATTTTACAGCAAAGAAATCGTAACCGCACAAACAATGAAGGATGATTGAAAAAAAGTCTCTATCAAATGGCTTTTATTGTTGTTTTATAGCTAAGAAAATGCATAAAAATAAGCTAAAATAAGCTCCAAACCGAGCAAATATTTATTTGGGCAAGAGGTGTTAACAGTTGATTTATACATTATTGTAGAACATTACATAAAGATAAAATTGGTTTTTATTTATTTTTTTTTTTTTTTTTTTTTTTATTTCCATCAAACCATTATTTCCGTTATTTCGGACATTTTTATAATGGTCGTTATCACAACATTTATGATTAAGCCATATAGCGACTATTTTATAGCTTAATTGAGTTGCTTTTCTGTTTTCTTTTTCTTGACCATTAATCCCGTAGTTAATGTCCAGAATTGTAACTAATATGAAGGAACGATGCGAAGATTTTATTTCAAAATGAATAAGGAAATGTTGTATAACTTTTGTTCCCTTTAGTGTAGATATATATAACATAATATTAAATTTTAACTGTGTAAGTTGGTGGCTACATTCTACGTAATGGGTTATTCGATTATTTATCTCTTTCAATTAATTGCTTAGCAATATTCCACAGCAGTTTGAGACGTTTTCTCGATTTTTATGCTTTAATTTTATTTGGTCATATCCTTTAAACTTAACTAAACGGAACATATTAATTTTTACTTTAGACTGAACGTCGAACCGAACCTAATGTTGTAAATGAAAATAAAAATTATGTTCAGTTTCTATAGCTCTCTCCTCTCCATACACCATACTATAAATAAACTAAACGGAGCGTTATGTAAAAACGAAATTTAACATAAAACGAAACGAAACGTAAAGCGTAACGTAAATGTAACATGAATGCGTTAATTGCAAACATAATAATTCGGTTGGTCTAGACTTTTTTTAAGTTTTCAAATTTTATGTTCAATGTTTGAATATGATAATATACCATGCAATTAGGTAAGTACTGTTTTTTTTTTAATTTGATATAAGACCTGAAGCGAATAAGTATAATAAAGTACCTGGAGGTATAAGAAGTAGTTTGCATAAAAATTCATGTCACGTTTGCTTAAAATTAGAAACAGTATGCAAGAAAATACGAGCATAAATCAGTGTAGTAGCTACACAAATAACATATTCTTATAGAACTGCATAAAATAGAATGCAAATGTTCAACAAGCGAATTATTCCACGTAAATTCTTCATTAATAGTTAGACGATAAGGTAAAGTTTAAAGAGACGTAACTCTAATTGTAATCTAGGTTACATGCACAATGTAGATTTATTCAAAAATTAACGATAATTTTGTATATTTTTAGTACGCAGTAGACATCAAAATTGACGGTTGACGAACGTTCTGGTTTTATTATAAGCACAAAAGCAGGAGCATATAAATTTTGTATTTCCTATTATTATTAAAGGTACTTTTTTAATTACTATAAAGTACCTGCCTAATATAAATTAAAGTTTTTGTTTTCTTTTTTTGTGACTATCAACTTTTTGATTTGTAATTCTTTTCCATTAGACAACAAAATATTTGAATTATAACATTCTAAATAGAATTTTCACTCAGTCCATTCTAGTAGATATGAATGGCACTGTATACAAATGTATTTAAATTAGTTTACACAAATTTTCACTAATTTGCATATATGCATTTATACTAAGCAGATTAGCAACAACTTTTAATTATTATAGAGCTTAACAAATTTTACATTTAAATTTGACGGGAGAGTTATGCAATGCATCATATAATGTAAGCTTTGTATTTCTACATAAAATGAATTAATTTAAGAATTAAACATTGTTTATTTGAAAGTTAGCTTAATATTAACGTTAGATTGGCTACAATAAATAATTATGCTATGTATTTATCAATGTTGGAATAACGTTAGTTATTGAAACGTAACGAAAAACCTGGAAAAACTAAATATTTTGTTATATTTTGCTTTATTTGCAATTTTATTATTTCTCAGCTTTCATTTTCGTATAATGTCATAACTAAACTACAATTTGGCGATTTTTTAAAAATCTTTAACTAACAAGCTGTTTTTATAGATCATGTCGATCGTCCGTCATATATTTTTTATATGTAAAAGAAAGGATAAAAAAAATTTCGTTACGTATCAGAATCCGAAGCGATTTTTGGGTTTTCCAACACTAGTCTTTATATACTACGAGTATTTAACTATTTTAACCCATTAACGCCTATTGGGTAGTATAATACCCAAAAATAGAGCAATCTTAGAAAAAATCTAGCTAGAGTCAGGTGAGAGGTATCGCAAATAAATATAATTGGATAAATTGAATACAAATGATTGACCCTAGAAATGACATAAAATTGATTGCAACGCCATAACGGTATTTCGTGGAACTTTTTAGTCTATGAATGAAATCTTCATTTTTTTATTCTCTATCATTTTCATTATATTTATTTTTTCAGGAATCTAAATACTTTTCGAGTAAATGACTAAAAACCCTTGAAATTCAATAAAATTGATTGCAGCGCCATACCGCTAGGTCGTACAACTTTTCAGTCTATGAAAGAAATCTTCATTTTTGTATTCTCTATAATTGTTGTCATTTTCATTTTGACTACCTTTCGAGTTAATGAATGGTTTATATCAAAATTAGGTGAACACTGTACCACAGCCTCCCCTATAGGTGAACACTGTACCACAACCTCCCCTAATTTTGATCACGGACAGACAGACGGACGGATAGACGGACGGACAGACGGACGAAAGGACAAACTAACGGACGGACGAAAGGACAGACTAACGGACGGACGGAAGGTCATGCATACTTTGACTTAGAATTTTACGAGAAAGACAATGGTGTTGCAATTTTCTTTCTACGATGAGTATTAAAGGGCGTTACAAACTTCGTACCAAAGTTATAATACCCTTGATTAACATCATACGAATATAAAAATGTGCCCAATAATAAAATATTAAATATAACAATTATGTCTTTATTTATACGAATTACTTTTCATAAATGTTTTTTTTTAACATGAGCCTGAATATTTAAAGACAGGCGACCACCGCGTTTTTTTTTAATTAAACTTTGCGATAAAATTTAAATTACTCTATATAAAACTTTATATCAAAAGAAAACGGAACTATGATATTTGTTCTTACACAAATAAAAGGAAGCGTAATAGAGTTATATACAGTTTAAAGTTCTAAGAGAAAACTTCTTGATTGTTAAATTCAAAATTCTTTTGAACTGATTTATATGTGGTCGACTTGCCGTAATTTTTCTTTCGAAGAAATGTTCAAGCAAAGTGTATAAAACTATGTTGGAATTAAAAACTTTGAGTTAATATTTTTTTGGAATAGCTTTTAGCTGAGTAATGACGGGGAGTCCTTGTAAATAATTTCCCTACAATTTAACCATTTTTTTTGAAACTATAAGAAATAAATTTAAGTTGTAAATGCTTGAGAAAATGTGACAACTAAAATTTATCTTTTTATGCTTTGATTGAGACAGTACACACAGAGTTATATATGTTCAAATGGTAGAGATGAATACTATTAGTGTTTAAACTTTTTTATATATTTGCATATTTATGGAAATAGAATAATGTTAAAATCTGATGCAGCTAAGAAATTATCTTCATCGCTGTCGCTATTTGTTTTTTTTTTGTTTTTTCAGCTTAACAGTTTGCAGACATTTCTGGAAGATAATAATAAAGAAATTCATTTGTAGGTATTACTAAAATCATATATGCATACATTATACATATCAGGCACGAAGCGTTTACGGAAGCACATTCGCTATATTTGAGAGATTTATTTAAACTAAATTTGATGACTTAGGTTAGTAAAGATTGTGGGATTTTTTTATAAGGACGAAAGAATAATAATATTTCTTGTTTAAATTGTTTAATTTATTATGGGATTTAAATATTACTTATGATTACGGCAGCACTCTATCTCTTACATCCAAGGAAGCTTCGTGCCTGATACATATGTACATATGGCTCTCTCCTTCGCAACGTATGTAACAGTTGAAGCAATACTTATGTAGTTTCTCTAGTGACATACGAAGTTCATATTTGGGTTGTTACGCCATATCTTTTATTTTAAATCTACTCATTTGATTTCATTTTCACCATCAATTTTTTTTTAAATTAAATGGAAAAGGATAGGGGATTTTTCCCATTTTCAATATCTAAACTACGATTTCACTTAAACCCTGCCGCGGAAAATTTTAAACATCTAACTCTGTATTTGGCCGAAAAAATACTAATTATGGATAAAAAAATGTACGAAGGGATTCCGAATAATTCTAACGAGCCGCCACTGGATAGAGTCATATAATAAACAATAATATATGAATGTTACGGTTGAGCTTGAGAAACCTAATTTTTAATCTTATTTTTGGAATTAAGCAGTAAATCGCTCCACTATATATGTTCTATAGGTTTAGGTTGACCATGACCTAGAAAGATTGAATTCTCTGTGGACATACGTATGAATATTAAAAAATATCGCTTCTTATTTTTAATTGTGTCTGATTCGACATGCAATTTGTAGAGATATCGATCATCTTCAATAAGTAAAATTCTATTGCACTCATCATATTAGATTTTAGACTTTAGAGTTAGAGGATAGAGAATTATTAATAATATAATCAACAGTCCCATTTTCATTTTATAATTTGTATAAATGAAAATGTATCTCCATATGCTATATACTACTATTAGGTACTGATATAGTACACACAACATAATATATCAGGAAACAAACTTTACTAATTTTACTCTTTAGCAGACATATGTACTTGTACATATATATGTAACTTATTTAATAATTTAACAATTTCCACCTTAACCAATAAAGTACTTTATATGTACTGTACAGTGGCTGCAAAGTAGTCCGACTGAAATAATATTAAGAAGTCGAACAAATTAGCATGTAATGAAATCAAATTAAGCAATAAATTTTCTCAATTATCTGCCTGGATCCTTTCTTCTTTAATATCGTCTAAAGTCATTTGGTGAACTAAATTCATGTTTACTTCCTTACAACGATATATTCAGCTATGCGAATATCTACAACACTATCGTATGTTCAGGTTAATGGGCTTAATTGCCAATTGTGATACTCATATATTTGCATAGTTTTGGTTTTCAGTAAATGTTAATGTCATTATTTAGTACATTATAATGTAGAGAAATGAAAATTATTTATTAATATGGGATAGCTTCCTTGTATACAAATGAGGATATATATGTATGTATGTATGGATATGAAATAAATGATGATGATGTTAATGTTGCAGGAAGGAAGGTCTTCAATTTAACACAAAATCAAAAAAGGATTTGTGAAGAGAATAGTTATTAATAGAAGTTATATAGAGTTATCAATTCTAGAATTCCAGTCAGTTAGTCAATTTAGATACGGCCTTTTTTTAAAAGCCTTAACTTAGTAAAAGAAAGAAACAAAAAACAGTATAGAAGGAATAATTTGGTTATGTCAATTACAATTTACTAAGTATATGAGTATGAGTACTCATTTATGATGTAAATAAATAAAAAACACTAGAAATGATATAAAATCGATTGCAGCGTCATAATAGTAGGGCGTAGAACTTTTTAGTATATTAATGACATCTTCATTTTTATATTCTTTATGATTTTTGTCATATGCATTTTTTCTCTATTTCGATTATATTTCAAGTAAATGAATGTTTTATATTCAAATTAGGTAAGCAGTCCTCTAGACCTTGTTTGATTTGCTTAAAAACGATAAACTTCTTACCATATAAGCAGTCGATAAACTGTCAAAATTTCAGCTCTCTGATTTCAGCTGTTTCCCCAAAATCTTGATCAAGGACGGAAGAACATACAAATTTTGACTTAAAATTTCACGAGAGTATTTCATTTTTTCTACAGTAAATATGCTCACTAATAAAATATGAAAATTTTACCAATAAATAGTTTGACCATTTTTCCTAGGTATACTACCTAGAGATTAGATAGAATATAAACAAGAAAATGTTTTTGATGGTTGAAATTCCTTAAACTGTACTCGGAATATAGACGATTATTTCGAATGTATGAATTTCAGAAAAAAAACCCTGAAAATGTTTTATTAGAAATTGAATTGTCAAGAATAATATTTAAACTTGTTTAATCCGACGTTCTGCTAGTCCTAGTATCAAACTTACATTAAGGATACATAATTAAATAATGATATTTTAAAATTTTAGCCATATGAACCTAATACATAATCATCATGTGAAGCATACCACAACATATGTATATGTATGTACCACATCACATTATCTATCTATTGAATTCATTTTAATTCTTCTTCTACGATAAGATAGTTTGAAAGTTTCTTCATGAATATTCCCAAGGAAAAACACAATATCCTGTTTCTATAAGATGTGAATTGTCTGCTTAACATAAATCTGAAATGACAAAATGTCTACACCGAAAAGTGGAAAACTTTAAACCTCCACTACAACCATTTGTCTAGATGTTTTAGTGGAAAATGACAGCGAATATCCCTTGCGACAACTTTCTTTCATATTGTAATATTAAACTGAATGGAAGGAAGGATGTGTGTACCGGATAAACTTTCGTGTTAACATGTATTGTATAGGTAAGGACATTTAAGATTGAGATGTATAAAATTACAAATATTTAAATTATGTAGATACTTACCTATCTAATATTGAAAATTAGTATTCATCATGTTATAGTATATAGTATACTTAATTTAAGTCGTTAAAAAAATGTGGTTAGACAGCTATTAAAATTAAATATTCGTATTCCAGTGACATTATTCTAGCGCTTACTCCTAGAGATTAAGAAGAAATTGTGAAATTATTGCTGTGATTAAATTATCCATTATAATTATTGATGTGGGACTTAAAATGTCAAAGCCTACATAATAAGCCCAGTCTAACCCAAATTCTATCCCCTATCCCAATGCTCAATATTGGTGCCGAAAGCGATTTGGATATTAGATAAATAATTTCATGAAAATCGGTTCAAAAATGGCAAAGATAAAAATTTGTTTTCCTTTTGACGGCCATTTTGAATTCTATCGTCATTCATTGGCAACATTTTATTTCGTCTTCTATCTACCAATTTATCGCTTTCGACACTCATAGCAACCAGACTATTTGTCAACTGTTTTTATTCATTTAAACTCGAATGAACTGATTGGACATTTTCTTAAAAAAAAAATAAAATTGGAAAATGTTTAACACAAATTTTAAATCCCATGCGATATCCTTCAAATGAAAAATCTAATATGCATGAATGTTGCCACGGTGATATATCTAACTAAAGGGTTTATTTATTATATTGAATTTCATATTACATATATACACACATATCCACCTACATACCAGTATATCAAAAAAAAAACGCCGGGTGATAAATAATATGAAAATATGAATTTTTCAAATAGGTAAAAATCTCTGTTTTCATATATACATACTATAGTGGTGCTTATTATCCAATATAATATATTAATACCTATATAATATTTCTATACGAAGAGGTATACAAAAATGTATAATATTATAAATAATAATCAATAAGGACTATTCCATTCAATGATTTCAATAACAAAAAATGAAAAATTACCAATTCATGCAAATACACAAACATAACAATTTAAAAATATCAACTTAAGTACGTCCTTCAATAAAACATTTAAAAAATCAAAAATATTACAAACATTTTATGAATGCTCATTGTTCAATTGTTCATGCTTATTGCACAGGAAAATAGAGAACAACTGCAGCCTTTTAGGTACTCCATACGGTTGTTCTCCATCCGTTATATGTACATCTCTCAATAATTTTTAATTTTTTAAACTTTTTATGAGTGGATACAATTTTTTTTTTTTTAAATGTCGATTTTTTGATAATTTTTTAATTATTTGACTATTTTTATAGGGCAACTAATCATAATAGAATTACGTACCTCAGAATCTAGAGATAGAAGCATTAAACAAGATATTAAACATGATGTACCTGATTCTGAGTCAAATTTCCACATTTTGCACATTTGCCCATATATATAGAAGTTATGGTATGCACAGAGCAATGGCAAGATTATTATTGGATACTTGTATAGAAATTAAAAATGCGTAAACTAAGAGAGCAAATCATACCATGTCTTAAAAAGTTGAATTATTTCATCATCAGAAGGAAAAGGAGTGCTCTCCGTTTGAAAAAAAAGACACGATCCAATAATAGAAGTCATGTAGGTGTCAGTACTTATTGCAAATTTTGAAAATAAGTAACCAAAAAAATCTCAGTATAAAAATACCTTTAATTTGATGTATCACGTGACCCACTGGAAAATTAAAAAAATTCATCCTTAATCCTCTATCCTTTTTATTTCAGCTATGCCCAATGTCCATATATCTATACAACTGTAAATTTGATATAATGCCAAAAAAAAAACAATAAACACTATCTTCCAGTTTCTAAGAAAAATCATAGATCGCCTTTTTTTAATCACCCTGTACCTATAAATATAAAGAATAATATAAATGCAAAAATAATTCTTTTTTATATACAACAGGAGCTTTTGAGCACATTTTAGCAAATTTCCAAATGTGACCGCCCTTCCTGCCCCTAACCCTTCCCGTAAAAACACTCCTGTATATTTTACAAAAACTATAAAAGTATTTCTTGTAGACTATCCAAAATTTCAGCTTAATCCATCCAACAATAACAGAGATATAGAATTTAGAGCCTATACATAAAGGGGTGATTGATCATGATCATTGATCAGTAAGATATAATTCAACGTTTTCGCCACAATTACTTTTTGACCATTAGATATCCTAGATTTTTAAATATTTGAGAATTACGTTAAGTGGATTAAATTCATTTGACATACATTATCTACATATGTAATTAAGTTATCCCCCGCACACAGTGGGCAAAATAATACTCCCACCAATCTACTGTAATTAAATTAGTTCAGTTTAAAATAAAATACTATAGATAGAGGTAGGTGTGATGTCATCATGATTTTAAATTTTGAAAAAAATTTGCAAATTTGTAATTTATATGTTATATAATCACATTAGGTACAAATGTACATAGATTGGTGTACTTCTGATTTTAAATTCTGTTTATTATTTCAAGAAAAGGTGTTGAGAGCGATGACAAAGTTTACATGAAAAAAATTGGATGTATAGTAGGTACATATCAATTAATATTTGACATAACATCAATTTTTTTCAAAAATGGTTTTTTTATGAAATTTGGTAATTTTTGATATTTTACACTATCTGGCAACATTATTTTACTAAATTTCACAAAAAAATATAGTTTTTCCCCGCTTTTTTAACGTTTTCTTCTATAAAATGCTGTGTAAAAATATTTAGTTTTTTCTCTCTCCTGGAAAATTTGAAAAAAATGAAGGTTAGGGCCTTTTGTCAAATAACCATCGATATGTAGGTAAATCCTTTTATGTTTTGGTATTTACAGCCCCGTACATTTAATGTACTAAAGTAATTGCAACAATAATCTAAGGATTTTATTGGTTCAAAACTTTTCTAAACAAAAATTTAATAGGAGTATTTTCCTAAACTTTGAAAAGTATATAGAAATCGGTAATTTTTGAATAGCAAAATAAAAAATTAATTTTAAAAATTATACCTTTAGCTAATCAGGATCAACCTCTATGAATTGAGAATGACAAATCACGTTTATAAATCGTTCTCATATAATGTCACAAACATAAACTTTGATATACCTGGCATAAAAGCTAAAACCATCACTGGATATAAAATACTTAATTTAGTTCGCAATTTCAAAAGTTAGTCCTTTCCGAAAAGCTTTAATGTTATTTGAATCATTGACAACACAGTAATGACGATAAGATTACTTTAAGATGTAAAGAAAGTTTAAAACTTAATTTGGTGGACCAGAATTTGTTTGATTCGAAATTAATTACTTAGAGGTAATTGATAAATATTTGGAATTCAACTGAAATACTGTAAATTCTTATTAGTTAGTAATGAGAAAAGTTCTTTTTGAAATCTCCAATAATAGGAAAAGTTACTATTGATTTTTGATATTATGTTTTTGTATAAAGAACGTTAAATAATTTACTTTGTAAATAAACATTATTAGGTAATTAATTATTTAGTATAGTACTGACATTTATATAATGAAAGTTGTTTGAGTTGTCAGAATAAAAGTTTTTGGCAGACATGCCTCATATTTACATTACACATACCGAAAAAAAATAAATATAGGGCACCAAAAATGCAACAATAAATTGATAGCTGAGCTTCGGTAGCCATTGCACATTTTAAACAATAATTTCGAAAATAAAAATTCAACAAAAATTTCGTTCCCTCCGCCCGAAATATTTTTAGTCTTTTTTTTCTACTTTATATTGCTATTAGTTATTATAATTACATAATATTAAATTTAAAAATTTGATAAAAATTCCTAACTTCGCTTGCAATAATTTCCAAAGTCTAAAAAATTCTTAATTCAAAAAATGACCTCGCTCTGCTCGCAAATTTTCCAGTTTTTTAAAACTTTCTTAGACCTTTTAGAAATGCTTCTATCAAATCAAAATAATTTAAATTGCCCCTCCCCCTCCTTGGAAAAAATCAAGGCGGTATCCATGTACCTGTACCTATACCTTATACTCTAGTTATAGGAGATTTTTTTTCTGTATGAAATATGTACGAAATACCTACATCCAAATTGTTGAAAATTGTATTATACAGATAAGCCCCTCTATTTGAATACATCATTTTGTCTATAGGTAATGATAGGACTGACATAGATTTTTATCGAAAACGTAATTATGATTGTTCGCGAAAAACATATCCTTATCGTATGTATGTATGTATTGTAACGTATACATTACGCATATATCTTTTGGGGTGCCATTAGAGTCTTATCTTTATAAGAACTTTCAAAACCATAGAAGATTAGTTTAATTTATTATTTAATTAAATTTTTAGCTAGCATTATTTATTTAGTAATGCGTCCGATTATATCCTCTATTATTCGTGCATATACAAAACACGCATAAAATAGTATTCCATATATTGGCGCCATATTTTTGCGAATTATCTCAGATTTCAATATATTATGCTATAACATTTTAATCTATATGCAAATGAAATATATCTCTAACACTAATCTGGGATAAAATTACATTCAAACCCTCACCTTTTTACGAGCAACTAATTTAAATTTACTAAGTAATAAACAAAAAGTCCCCATTAATTTTAATTCAAATATTTCTTAGACGCCATGTGGCTGTAGTATAGAGCTAGGAACAATTTATCCTTATTAATATGTATGTTCACATACTGAAATTTTCTAAATTTAGGCAATTGGCTCGAAAGCATAAATTCAAACCAGTTCGTGATATTTCGTAAAAAAATAAAAATATTTATTGTTGGTGCGGCAGCTTTAAACTATTTTTCAACATTTCGACATTATTATTTATATTCAAAGTTCATCGTACTTTTTGGGTAAAATCAAATTAATTTCAACATAATAATATTATGCATACCATATATAGATACATATGAGCATATGACATATAATAAGTACATAAGTATAATATATAATCCAATTCAAGAACATACAGTACACGGCTATGAATATCTAAATCTGTCATATTATGCTTGTTTCTTGGAGTATGCAAAGTGTCAGGATTATCTAATTTTCTTTTGTTATTTATTTTCTTATAACAAAGATTTAAATAAGACTGTAATAAATATTAACTAAAAGATATGTGCCATTAAACATTCAGCAATGTTTTTTCAAAAATATTTTACTATTCCTCGACTTATGACTATTGTGTACAATAAAACTTGGCCAGGTGTTAGATTATGAAATGATTAATTATTCAACGGTGAAGCTAAAAGTTTAAGCCCACAACAAAAT
Organism: Platyura marginata; assembly: GCA_026745375.1. Classification (NCBI taxonomy): domain Eukaryota; kingdom Metazoa; phylum Arthropoda; class Insecta; order Diptera; family Keroplatidae; genus Platyura; species Platyura marginata. The sequence continues at coordinate 14,615 of JANSTT010017613.1, forward strand.
TCCACGCGGGAAAATTTGTGCGTATAGTTAAAAAAAAATTAAGTTTTAGCCCATGCTGTATTTTGTAAAAAAATGTATTTTTCTCTCATTCCTTTCTTCCATATAAGTAATTACATCTGTTCTCCTCTCTGTCAAAATAAAAAAATATTATTGATTACTTAAAATGATACTTAAAAAACTCCAGCTAAAAGTCCGGTTCCAAGTGTAACCAAAAACCGGACATACTTATGTATGTACATATGTATGTATGTCGCTATATAGATGCCGAAAGCGATTTTATTGGTATTCAATTATTTTGTGTAAATTAAAAAAATCTATTTTAAAAATATAACATTTTGAGCTTCGAAACATTTATATAGAAATCTGTTAGTAGTAGTAGTAATTGCTTTCACCGACCAACTTGATCCGAAAAATTATTTATTAACCGTCACATAGCTATATAGTCAAAAATATCTTTGGTGACGTATAACTTACATATTCGCCATTTTGAAAGAAAAAAATGTCAAAAGTTTTATTAATTGTTGCAATCTACGATAAAAATTTCAAGAAAATCGGTTTAAAAATGGCGGAAATAATTTTTCTCGTTTTGACGGTCATTTTGTATTCCTCCGACATTTTGAAAATTTTGGTAACATTTCATTTTGTAGCCATACATTAGCAAACAGACTACATAAATGACTAATATTAGCCTAAAACTAATTTGGAAACGAAGGTAAGGCATTGCATAGATTCAACTTTAATTTTGACCAAAGACAAAACGGTTCTTATTGATGAAGAAAAAGAAACTTTAATAAAAATACTTGGCACTTCAAATTATTCAAAGATTAAAAAAAAATGTTAGAATAAATAAAAATAATACCTACTTAAGTACTTACTACTTACTATGCAGTGAAATATTTTAAGAAATTGCCATTGTTATTGACTAACAATTTTTCAAATTACAAAAATATCGTATAATAATTCCCACATCCTTTTGTCATTGCCATTAAATTAAACCAAACCACTTTATATTTGCTAGCCCAAAACAAAGTTAGCTCGCTAAATAAATAAGCAACGCGCGTGTTAACGCTTTACTCAAAACGTTATCAATAACTAAGCAACAACAACAACAAAACCAACAAAAACAAAAACTTTTTACAAGGAAACAAATTTATAGAATTCGATTGAACTAATAAAGTTAAATCTGCTACAGCCTACTAAATTGAAGCCAATAAAAAAAAAAAAACTTTTCTTTTGCAGTATAATACAAATAAATTTTCTCACCAGTTATCCTTTTAAGCTTTCACCACCACCAAAACTTTCCGGGTATATAAACATGAAGTTTCTGCAAAGATTTTATTGTTTTATTAGTGAATGGCTGAATAGCAAAAAAAAAAAAAAAGTGCAAAAAAAACAATAAAAAATAACTTCCATAATAGGCCACTAAGTAGTGAAAAGTTTTCCTATATTAGACGCGATGGTATCGGGTTTTTTTCTTTTCCTTTTTTTTCTTCTACTTATTATTAAAAGTGTAAAAGTTGAATTGTCCATTTTGGATGGTAAAGTCGGTTTTGTAAATAAACTGAATAAAGTTTTTTTTAGAGATGTGGTACACACTGCAGCATCAAATAAACAAACAATTTTGGTTATTCTATTGTTAATAAATCTTTTATCCCTAAAGTACTGAACAGGAAACAAAACCAGTAAAGAAGGAAAAATTAGCTACGCCGATTATAATATACCCGTCTGCGTACTTGTTTATTATTTACAACTTTGTACGTGTCTATATTGTCTGTACAATAAATATAATTGGGTAAATTGAAT
>JANSTT010017614.1:0-16412 GCA_026745375.1 Platyura marginata
TACCCCAGTCGGACTTGAACCCGGGACCTCCCGCTCCAAAGGCAACCACTCATTGCTCTGAGCCATTTGGTCGGTTTAGTACAAATTTAGATTTAGTACAACTATAAAAAAAATGTCATGTTACATTTGGTACCTTCTCACTCCACTTTATAATAGAATTGTTTAATAAATTTCACATATCTCCTACTGTGATACTCCAATTTGGATATTCAATAGACGACTAATTGATAAAGATTGACAATTGGCAACGATTTAGTACCATAATATAAAAGAATATCATACTAAAGCGACATATTAATTACCTATTGAAAGTTTCATAATGAATTTACCATTTTGAAATCTATAACTAGGAAACCTAGAGAACGTACTAAATGTAATACTTTTTAACAAAATAGTAGGTACTAAATATGTGCTAAAACAGATTAGACAAATATTTTATGGGATGAGTAACGCGAAATCAAATTACTAGGTAAAAAGTCGCGAACACATAAAATGTCGGTGGAAATCAAAATAATCACGAAAAAGGCTTTAAACAGCTTATAGAGCCTAAGCTCTGTGTATATCAAATAAATCAACGTAAACATATTTAATTTTGTAATTTATTTCTATTTGTTGTTTTTTGATAAATCCATCGTAAACAATAATAATCGAACATAAATATACAAAATGCTAAAATTTCATCATTTTCGAAACAATTCAATTAAATACCGACAGAGAAAAAATATTTAACGTGTACAATTTGACTTTGGAATACTAATACACATTTTATCATTTAATTACACATTATTTTCCATTGTTTTCATATAAGTTTTAATTATTTTAAGTGTTTGCATGTACTGTACAATGGTGTTTTTAGACAGGTGAATGAGTATTGTATTGACTTTCTAAATTCCAATTTGTTGTTTGATGATAAAATTAAAAAAAAAAAAAAACAATGAACAACCGCATACGAAATGGGTTAATGAATAAATGATAAGTTAAAAATTAGTGCTTTAAATTAAAATTCTATATATAATAGACAAACATTGGTAACATTAACATTGCTTACAATGCGGTTTACCTGCATTTTTAAATAGAAAATAATTCATTAATGCGGGCAATTTGAATTTTTCGTTTTGCTAAATTATAAGCCTACATAACTAGAAAACGATTTAATGTTTTTAATTTAAGTAGTAAGTAATTCTAAATTGTATATAAATATCTACAAAATAAATAGCAAAAGAGCAATTATGGGCAAAAATTTTTTTTTGTCGCCAACAGAATAAAAAATCAAAAATCCTATTTAAAGATAAAAAATTTATGTTAAAGAGAAGAAATAAATAATTATTAAATAACTTCTTATTATAACTTCTGATGCTAATGAAACGTTTTGAGATCAAATTCTTAATCATCCATCGGTGGAGTTTTAAATAAAGGCATTTTTTATTTATATTGGTAACAAGCGACTTGCTTTTTTTAAATTTTTGCCATCTATAAGTTTACTTTTATTGAGGATAAGTTACAATTAGATAATTGAACATTTTTTTTGCTAATATTAAATTAATATATCTGTGGTCTCAAGCTAAAACAACTTAAGTGGACTTAGAGGTAAATTGAGTTTTACATACAGCTGATTTAGAAAAAAAATTACCTTCAATTTCCTATTTTTTAAACTTTCATATCACTTTTAGTTTTAGAAATATTTAATATTTTTAATTTTGTTTTTTTAAATTAACTTATGTCATTTAAAACTGTATAACCTATTTTCCATAAAGGATAAATAAAATGTTTTCTTCTTCTAATTATGGTGTGTTTTCATTCATCCTGTCATAAAAAATTAAAGTATTTAACTCTTACAGATTTTTCCAGAGATTTTTTGGAACCTTTATCTTACTCTACTCGTAATTTAGAAAAAATGACTTAAGTTGCTTATGCTTGACCACAGATATACAAAAATTAATAGGTTTTTTGTTTTTGTTTTTTTTTTTTGAAAAAATAGTCACATACAATTACTTAAAATAAAATCTATTTTGTATTAATAATTTTTTCAAATTGTTGTGCGATAATTCTGGCAACCCCAAAAAGCTTAAATCCAAAAACTCGTTAAATTTATCTCAATGCGTTTTTTAGTTATCGTGTTTTTTAAGTGAGCGAATTCTTCGCCTTTTCTTTTTAATTTTGCATGAAATGTAGAGAGAAACCTCAAAATGGGGGGGGGGTAATATCTCGAAGAAAAAAAAATATTAAACCATAACTTCCAAAACGTTCTATTAGTGCCGGAGAAATTACCATACCCCCATATGAAATTAATTTCTTCTAATTTACATTTTGCAGATCAAACAAAACGTGTTTGATGTTTGATAACAACTAAGGGTGAATCTGTTATAATGTATAGTCAGTTCAATTGCCTATGATATACCCCTATATGAAGATGTCATAATGTAAATATATAAATTCTACGGCAATGATTATTTTTGTAATACTCAACCAATATTTACCGATCAACTCAGAAAAATCCCTTTTCGCACAAACATAGGCACAAAGGCTTTGGCAGGAATCGAACTCACACCTGCGCTAAACGGCAAATTCGTTTTATAAGATAGCTTATAAGCTTTGAGCCTTAAGTAAAAAAAACTGTAATGCGCAACTAATGTACATTTTCGTTTTTCTTGTACGCAGAATACACCTACTATACAACGCGGTACTTCTACAACGCGTTTTCGCTGCAACGCGGTTCAGATAATGCAGATTTTTTTCTATAACGCGGCCATTGCTAGGTCTTTTCTATCTACCGCGTTGTAGGAGCCCTACCTGTACTCAGAAGCATAATTGTGTTTTATATAAATATTATTAAGACATTAGGATTGGTTGTGCAACAGAAAAACCATAAAAAGCCTTTTATTAATGTAGGATTTTAATAAATTATTTCCATAATCATAATATTCAAAACTTCTCGACACACCCCTTAATAAACATTGAAAATGTTAAGGGCTCTAATTTCAGTCGTATAATCAAAATCTTGATCACGGATTATGTGTGGATGGTGGTGAAATTCTGCAGTGAACAATTAATTCATTATGAAAATTTAGAAAAATTCAAAAAAAAACCCTTAATTCGACCTTTTCTAATTTTACTCCACACACCACATCGATTTATAGTTTCTTTATACAAGCATTTATCTACAGATGTATAGGTTAGTGTGTATATGTATGTGTATGTGTATAATAAATCAAAAATTATTAAATGTAATATTCTCACATATGTGGGCACATATACTACCTAGAAATAGAAGAAGCTGATCAACGAAGATATTTGAAACTTTTTTTCTGTGCTGTTAAGCCAAACAAAAAGCCATTCCTAGAACGCCTACCTTTATTATAAATATCTAAAGTTTCTCTTATTTCAACAATATATGCAAATAAATTATATTATATCGAAAACAATGCTAGAAATTCTTTTCTTCTCAACGGATGAATATTTAAAGTTTTTTTTTTTTTTTTTTTTTTTTATTTCTTTTGAAAAACTGAAATGGTTCTATTTCAACATTACATCGACAATCCATCCATACTGAATACAATACAAAATATAAAACTATCGATCAACATTAAAAAAAAAAAAAAAAAAAAAAAAAAAATAGTCTCAGTCATTTAGAATTTCTGGAACAAAAACAAGAACCAAAAAAAAAAAAAAAAAAAAGTAATCCCATTTTGCTGGTTGGCAATATTCTCTTTTTGCCCATTTCTCTCTCTATATAACCACCCCAGTTTAAAAATATTTGTTTAAATGGGAAATATTATATTACCCTTGGGGTGTGGACATAAAATAAATTATATGTGTATATATGTATGTATGTATTGGTATATGTTTGTAAGTATACCCATCCACATGGAGGCTATTATTTCCATTTGCATGGGCCAAAAAGGGTAGCTATTGCCATCTTTACCCAATTATCGTACCACTCTCGCTTGGTGACGTTGTCAAGTACATTTATACATTTTATGGTATATGTATATGCAATCATGGGTATTATTAGGATACCTTAAGTATACATCTTGAAATATATTATTTTTTTTCTTCTTTATCAAAGGTACATAGGTATACCTACTGTACATATAAGATTATTACCTTACCTTACTGAATTACAAAGTTCTGGAAAAACTAATAAAAAGTATTTTTATTTTTCCTTTTTCGAAATAAATTATTTTTCATTTTTATTGTTTTCCTTCATTATTTTTTTCTTTTTTTTTTTGTTGAAAATTTTTTCTATTGTCTGTCTGATAATAATTACAAGCAATTTGAATTTTATTATTATATGTTTCTTTGGCATTTTACATTTTATGTAGTTACATACGAGGATACGTTACCTACATATTATCTATTATAGACTAACCGTTTATCTAGTTATTGATGTAGTAATAGGGTGGGTGTTAAGTGATTGTGGACAAAATATTAAAAAGATAGAAATAAATAAAAAAAAAAAAAAATTTAAATAAATGTCAGAGTTTTCTAAACATTTGATTAATTCTGAAATAACTTTTATCTCAAAAACTGTGACAAATGACAAAAATGCATTGTATGCGATCAGGATTAGATTATTAATCCTTTAGAAAATTTATTAACACCTGTATGTTGTTATTCAAACGATATTATATAAACATGGTACGGAGTTTGTAACGACCCTTTAATATTAATCGTAGAAGTCGAAATATCCATGTTCGTCCGTCCATTATCAAGAATCCGGCTGTAGCCAATTATCTCTTTCTTACTACTACTTTCTTATTTTCTATTAATTATTTATGCACAGCTTTCTGTCAATGGTCCACAATTTGAATGTCAAATATAAGCTTAACGCCCGCGACTTTCCGACTTATTAACCCTGACGTGACAACAGACATTTGTCGCACGTGTGAGGTGACACGATGATGATTATTATTATTTGCTGATAACAGCTACAATCTAGTGAAGAATAATGTACACAAAGCTAGCGTCCGATAAGGGTTAACAATATTTGGATGAGCCTTAAGATTCGTCAATATAAACGGACGTCGTTATTAGTGATCCAAACATGTCGTTATAAGCGACATTTACTGTATTTCTTTCGATTAATGACGCCATGATGTTTATTGACACCATGATGATGGTGATTATTATTATTTACTGAAAACAGCTACAACCTAGTGACGAATAATGTACACAAAGCCAGCGTCCGATAAGGGTTAACAATATTTATAAGAGCCTTAAGATTCGTCAATATAAACGGACGTCGTTATTAGTGACCCAAACATGTCGTTATAAGCGACTTTTATTGTATTTCTTTCGATTTATAAGTTCTTAGATAAGTACAGTACATAGTTAAACTAACCTGCTATCAATTCGAAATCTTGATAAAATGGCTTAAACTAAAACTTTACATTACCAGTTCTGTATAATGCCAATTTAAAAACTATAAATTACGATCGCAATAATCAATATATGTCATAAGAAAATTTCTAACGATAAACTATTAGAAGGTATAAAAGTAGGTAAAAGTATAGGTAAAATAATTAAGAAAGAATTATAGTTACGACAAGATTTAACACAATTTTTACAACCTTCTCTTGCATTTGTCGTCATCCATACCACTTAGCACTCACCCTGTCGGTATATCGATACCGCATTTTCAATATACATATGTATGTAGATAGGTTGTTATATGCACATGTATGTACCTATATATATGTATGTGTGTAATATTATTATTAAAAGAACAGGCATTTAAATGTACAATGTAATATCGTGTAATTGCACAAAGAGCCTGTCAGGTGCTGGATATTTTAAAATTTAATAATTTCTGATGACGAATAAACGATTTTTAATTTATCCACCAATTTTTGTTTTTCTTTTTTTTCCTTTTTTTTTTTCTTTCCTTTTTTGACTTTCATGATAAAATCATGTCGTGTACATTTTGTTCAAAAAGAAATTAAGTTAACGAGAAATTTATTGAATTATTAATGCTTTTATCGATCTACGGTGCTGTTGAATTGCGACAACATCTAATAAAAGTTAAATTAAATAATAGGCGAGGGGGTGTATTATTAGAGAATACAATATGAGAAAATGTTCTATTATAATAGCAAATAATTGCATTTAGAGGAAAATTGTCTATACTTTAACCTTCACATAGTATAGAATGTAGAGCAGAAATTTCCCATAATATAAAAAATTAATTGGTCACTATATATTACTGTACTATAGGTTAATTTTTAAAATTGTTCTTAATTGATGCGATTATTTAATTTAATTGTAAAATTGCTCTCCTTCTGGGATGGATGCAGTTGCGTGACTTTCTTATAAGCAAATTGAATATTTAAACGATCCTTTTTTTTATTTGTAGGTACATATTAGTTGACTATATCTATACACTTAGAAGCAAAACAAATATCAAGAAATTATTAAAATTGGTTAGAATAGGAAACAAAAGTACCGTCAATTTGACGACGCATGTGAAATAATCTAGAACAGGACAGGCTCAATGTTACTATACAAATGAACCATTCTGTTCTGATTATCCAAAGGAACAATCAGAAGAGCAACAATGGACTGGTCAACAACACGCAAAGAAATTCATAAATTCGCATTCCCAACAAAGAGCTGACAAGCTGCTTAGGCTTCATAAACAGCCTCAGAATTTACACAGAACTATTTATAGGTCACTTCTAATTGAGATATTATCTCCACAAAATCGTCAGAATACCTGACCGCTTCTGTCTCGAAAAGAACGAAACGGCGGAACACATACTCTGAGATTGTCCGGCCTTGGCCCATAAGAGGCTTCGCCACCTAAGAGGCTACATATTGACTTCAAACGACATCTGACAGAACAGCCCTTCTCGGGTGCTACAATTCATTAATAACACCTCGCTAATAGAGGACATTTAAATATCAGTAGGGACATCTACAATCAAGAGTCACAAGAGTCAATAGCCCTACAGCCCCCTCTTAACGTAACCTACTATAAAATTGACTTGTATTATTATGAATGTTGCTTCTATAGGAGGATTCCATTTAAAATGCTAAATTAATGTCTGCGTCTGGTCAAAGGAGCATTGAACATATCGATGAGTTATATACAATACCCGCTAACTCATTCTTATGTACTTTTCAGGAGACAGTAAAAATTTTATTGTTTTGTAACGAAATTTTTAAAACAAACTTTTTGTGATAATTTTACCATAGTTGCAGGGTTGTATAAACATTAATTTTATGAAAATGCAAGAAAATCGGTAAAAATGAGTTAGCGGCTATTGTATATAATCCATCGATATGTATATTTATATAAAGTGGTCTTTAATTTTCATATATTTTCAAGAATATAATTAGAACAATATTTTGCTTGCCTCGCTTGGTCTTTATAATTAATTCGTACATAACTGAATTTTAAATTGATTAAGAACAATGAAAAAAAAATTGTACTCGCTTATCGCTTACCTTGCAATGCTGGCACAATTAATTCTCTACTTTAGCAAATTCTAAATTAAATTCATTTTTGTTACTCCTTATATTAAGAAAGCACAATACTTCCTCGCTCTAGTCCATTACGAAAAATCTGGGCACGGTACTGAATAAATAGTCGAAACACATTGTCGTTGAAATAAATCATCGTTGGGAAGTATAGGTCCAATGGGAATAAAAAATATAAAATCTTTAGCTTAGTGTAGAGGTAAATTTCCAATGAAGAAATTTATGGAAATTATGATTTGAGATTTTAATGTGACACGTGCACAGTTTTGGGAAAAACGATTTTTTTTCCTATTCTATAGAAAACTATTAATTTGAAAGGATTTCAAAGGAAACTTGGGAAGAAAAATTAATAATCGAAACATCCGATTTAACAGTGTTGCAACCAATTATTTACAGTTTATTCCTTTTCTATTAATATTAATGAGCTCTTTGACGTTGGCCAATGGCCATGAACAATACAACAACAACAACAAAAAAGCATAAGATCCTCAAAAATTGCATGGAAATGGGTTTTTTTTTCTGCTGTCGTCATTTTTTATTTTTTTTTTAAATTAAAATCGTTACACTTGATTAACCCAGTAAAAACGAAACTTTTTCCAATTTTAATTTTTTGAACCGATTTCGATTAATTTTTTTTTTTTTTTTTTGTATTCTACTTGGAAATTTTTATCATATTCATTTACTGTGTTATATTACATGAGCTGTGTAGTGCGTGCACGGTCTATTGAATATAAATTTTGTTCAACATCACGTTGTATTATTACGCCCCGGTTTTTCATTTTTTTTTTTTTTTTTTTTAAATAAAACATAATGGTATGGTTTTATAGATAGGATGAAGCACTTCCAGTTGGTTAATGTACTATGTACATTTGGTATAGTAATGTAAGCAGGCAGGCAACACAATGACTGCTGGTATCGTGTAGAAAATCAGAATCATTCAATGTATTTTGATTACAAACCATAGTAGGAGCTCTTGGGAGCGGACATGCATGACATTGTTTCGCTGGTGATTTTCCTCTTATAGTATACGAGTAGGTATACATAGTTATTGGTAGATATGCACATAATATACCCAAACCCATGTATATTGTACATATATACCAAGCATTTTTTTTTTTATTTGTTACAATCTTTTTTTGTACTATAGTTAATTCCCCTTAGTATTAAACGGCCCCCTATAATAATAATAATAATAATAAATATCCGATTAAAGACTTTAATTTTAGAAATTGTACATATTATTTAAAGATTCCCGTTTCTTTTATTAATGCTAATAAATGATTATATGAAATGAAATGGAAAAAAAAGAGAAGAATTTAACTTTATTAAAACCATTATTTAAAAATATCCAAAAGTTATTGATTTATGACCCTTTTCAAAAATTCTTTTTTTTGTTGTTTTATTTTCTTTTTTTTTCAAGCTCTTGTCAAAATTATTAATATTATATATAGAATAAATGATGATGGTGTATGGGTTGGCCTGGTTCAGTAATTAATATGATAAAATCATTTTAATATCCACTTTTATTTATTTATGTAAATATTCAGTATACATATCTCTGTTATATCTGCATAATGGAATTGGTAAATATGACATTTAATTTTTTTTTTTTATTTATCTGTATATAGGGGAGAACGGGACAAGTTGGCGAGATTAAGCGCTATCGATAGTTATTCAATGATAATGTCATATATTTTATAAATTTTTTTTAATTTTTTTTTGTGGGGTTCGCTATCTTACCCCGTTCTCTCCTACTAGTTTATATAGTATGTAAAGTATAGAGACGTCATGTTTCATTAGGATAAATTTATGCATTTTTGAATAATGAGCATGGTTATAATGGATAATTGACATCCTTTATTTGATATGGCTATCCGTAATTAATCGTTTGAGGCATTTTTGTTTAGGTATCTCTAAAAGCCAATCATATATTACGATTTTAGAAATTATCGAATTAATCGTATCAAAGCAAAAATTTATATACGAAAAAGTGATGATTCTATATAGCAGTGTTAATTAATCGATAGATTACATAATCTAAGTATGTATAAGTATATGCAATTTAATTTTGTTTAGAGTATAGAAAGCCTCTGCTAAAAAAAAATATTTAAAAAACGTAATTCTATTTTTTTCTATTTCGACAAAAAAAAAACTTGCTAATCTTACATTTTATTTTGAATAGGTTCACTTGGAGCTTTTTTATTGACATAATTCTTAGTTATTTTTGCAATGTAATTTATTTATGTCACTATGTATACATCTATAACCAAAAGATTTAATAAAAGTTTCGAATTTTGTCATTTAATACTGAATTTATTTTTTAAAATTTTCTATTTTTATTTTTTATCATTGAATTTTCGCCTTTAATCTTACAAGATAAAAAAATTTGTTTGTTCTGAAGCTTATTAAACTCAGAGACTCATAAGACCATAATTCCAAATATTGTTGTACTAGAAAATCTGGTAATTAAATGTTTTTTTAAATTATATCATATTTAGACATTTAGACACAATTATTATTCTATAAAAAAGGCTGCTAAGTAAACCTACGGGGCTTCCACACAAAACTACCCTTCCCTTCATTTTTCAAACCTTTCCCAACGTTCTCCATCTTTCCCCCACTCTTCCCAACTCTTCTCCCACTTTTCCACACCCTTCCCCCACTTTTCCTCACCCTCCTCTATTTTTCCCCACCCTTCCCCCCTTTTCTTCACCCTTCCCCACTTTTCTTCACCCTTCCCCCACTTTTCCTTACCCTTCCCTCACCCTTACCACCACTTTAAAAAGATCCAATTGCTTCAATATATGAGAAACAAAAAAATAAAAGTTTTTTGTTTATGTCATTTTATCGAAATTTTGATTTTTAGTGTGTTAAAAATTAAAAAAAAACTAAACATTAAAAAGCACATGTTTTTCGAAAAAATTTTATGGGAAGGGGTTGAAGAAGTGGCAAAAAACCGACGTTGTCAAAATTTAAAGTCGCTAGCTCAACGCGTTCGAAAGTCAGCGTGTATACAAGCGAGCGAGCGATACTTACTACCAAAATTTTTATTGCAGTTTTACCATTAAAAATGTTCAAAACGTGGACATTTCACAAAAATTTCGATTTTAAATTTTTTTAAAATGAAAGTGAAAACAAAGCTTCCACTTATTTTTTTAGGTGTGGAAGCAAAATAGCCACAAAATGAGTTTTTTTTTATTATTGAATATTTCGAATCAGGCACAGACCTTGAAAACCTATTGGGATGACATCGAAACGCTGGAATTGAATCTCAAACATGATGCTGTACAGTATTCGTCAAAGTTAGAGAAGGGATTGTCCAACGAACAGAACGAAATAGCGACTTTTCGTGGACGGTAAAAAGTCTGATGATGATTTTAACATTTACGATTTGTGCAAATTTATTTCTAAAGTTATTATTTTGATGTCTGCCACCCAAAAACATGTAGATCTTGACGTTCATCTTTGAATAAATTAGCTTGGCTACATGATCATTTGTGTTCGTCGTGATTTTAGCTAAAAATTTAATTTCCATACGTAATGAATCGTATTTTAGGTATCAACTTATATATCGTCTATGTAGAAGAAAAATTCACTATCTAGATTTTCATGTTTTCGAGTTATGTATACACTTTTAACAGAGAGAGAGATAATGAATTTTAAACTTGATTTTTCTTAAAAAGTAATAAAGACAGAAAAATATCGTCATCTACAATCGATAGATAATTGAAAACTACATATGATAATGTAAAAAAACGAGTTTTCGACAAAAGTGTAGATAGTGAGTTTTTCTTCTACGACGATATAGACTGATTCACTATAATATGATGATGATAAACTAAATTTTTTAAATCTTTTACAAAATTGTATTACAAATACTTTGAGAAACGAACGAAAATCATTGTGAAAAATTGTTCGGATGGAAAACTCTTCGGGCATACAAAAAATGAAAGATAAACTAACAACACCAATCAAAATCAAAACAAAAGTTATGAAATATATTCGAGATTCGAATACAATTTCAATTTAATTTTAATTATTGAGTTAAAAATACATTTCTGTAATAATTTCCACTGCTCGCTCCTCATTGTGTAATTAATAAATGTAGTTTATCCGCCTCTATATACAAATTTTTATCCCTGTGGTACCATATCATATGTCATAAAATTAATTATATTAGTTATAGACATTTTTATAACAGACCAAACCCATAAAATGCCACCATTACTGATGTTATAATATTATCGACGCTGTATAAATAAATCTTTCTGATAAAGGTTGATATTTAAGTCTCTATACTGTTTTCTGTTTACATTTCTTGGTACTGAAAACATAAATTAACGCTTATCTTATAATATTTTGGCCATAAAATTCTGTTAATATTTGCGTGTTAAATTGTTAAAATTACCATCGTTCTCGTTCCTCAAAAATGCATGGATATCGTAAAATTATATTATATTCATAATTACAATAGTATTGAATTAATAGAAAATTCTTGTTCAAATAGTCAGACCCCCCTAAATAAAACTAACCTCAACTCCATATTGTATGCCCAAAAGCTATGGTAATGATTTTATCCTTTTGAGGTCTTTAAAGCTCAACTGAGAAAACCGATGATGAAATAATTAAAAATATTTTTAGCAACATAGTGAAAGAACAAAATGGTCTTTTTACGAAAACCTTTTAAATGTTCGCCATTTTACCGAAAATTATTTAAACATTGCCATATTTTTAAAGTAATGTCAGTTATTACATATTGTTTTTAAGTGCAATCCAACAACCCAGCCTCAAGTTAAACCTGTGAAAAACAATGGCGTGTTGAGTTAGTTTAGAACTGGCGTTCTTCCGCTCCAAAGACAACCACTAAACTATTTGTTTGTTATGGAAAGTCTAAAAATTGGTTACTCCGACTAAATGACACTGCTAACCAAAGTAACAAATGATCGATAAAATACCTAAATTTGTTACTGGTAATAAATGTAAATTTTACACGACGAAAATCAAGTTACATTTGCTACATATATTTGTTACCAAAAATAGTACCTATTTTTCAACGCAATAGTTGTCGTCAATTCACCATTTTGAAATATTTCCGAACAATACTGAATATGCCCCATCACAAGGGCTATTTTATGTATCTGTCAAACTGAATTGGACAGAATTGTCTTCGTTTGCTTCAATTGTTACATTTGTTTCATTGATTACCAGTTTGTCAACATTTGGTAACAAATGTAACAAATGTACCAAATGTAACAAATTTGAAAAATGTGTTACTTAAACAACCCTGCTGCTAACTTTCTTTATTAGTTGAGTTTTATCACTTTATTAATTGTACATATTTTGCAGCATTGAACTGTACTTTATAACAGTTTTTTTTATTAATTTATAACTGTTTTGAGAAGTTTTTAGCGTGTCGTTTAGCAACATTTAATTTAAGTTCAATTAAGAATCTTTCAATTATTTTCAAATCAAGTGTAATTGTAAGACTTATTACCTACTTTAACTTGTATACTTACTTTTTAAATCACTAACGGTAACTGATACCGATGTGTTGCGTGTGGTCGTCAGAGTTAAATAAGCTTTATAATTTCAGTGTACCTACTGCAGCAGGAGACGGCCGGGGTTTAAAAAAAAAATGCCAATATTTAATAAAACTTCCTGAACTGCTCAACTGTACTCATATTACAAATTTCTGTGTGGAATTTTTATTTCTCTGATATATTAGTCTGGTGACCTTATAGTCTATTAAAATAAAAAAAAAAAATAAAAAAATTAATCGGCGCGGCGGGCTAGTCTAAAAAAATTTGAATAAAATAGCAAATTATGTCATCAGACGGTTAAGATCAAACATACATACATACATTATGTCGGGTAATACTATTTATTTTGATAATCCCCCTTGCCAAAATGCTTGAATTCAGAACAAAAACAAATTGTCCGAAATGAATCGAAATAATTACCATCACTTCACAATAATTCTTAAAAAGATAAATAGAAATATCCTGCATATGTTGAGTAATTATTGCGACTTGAAAAAAAAAAAAAAAAAAAAAAAAACACAATTTTTTTGTGTGTGAAATAAATTCATTTGCCAGCTGTCGTGCACGGTAAAAAAAAATAAGAGAATTTTAGCAACACATCCGCATGAATAAGAAATGTTGGAAATGTGACAAAATGATGGCCATTAAAAATAAATTAATGATGTGTACCCTACTGTGTATATATCGTTTCGTATTATACATTCTCATGTTATTGTTGTTATTAATTAATTTTAAAGTAGGTCTAAGATGACATCAAAGGCACTGTCAGGTAGAACTTTTGTCGAAACATATAATATAATAAAACCAGCACTACAACTACAGTCTTTAGCAATTATACCAATTTAAATCTGTTCTAAGAGAGGGGTAGATAGATAATTCAATAGAGAAATATTATGCCAACCCTTTTGTTTTGTTTTATTGCTTGAGGCAACTAAATGACTAAACAATATTGATAAAAGAATTGTTTCTAATCAAGAACAGTTAACCTAAAATTTAAGGATTTTCTATAATTATTCTGAAGCAAGTTTTATCAATAATATTGCTACGCATCTCTTCATTTTGCCATCCAATAAAAAAAATATATATCTCAATGATTATAAGGATCAAAACTGCTTGTTTTTGGTATGCATATAAAATAGAATTGCCATCATATTTATAAACATATCAATTTAATTTTTTTCCACACCTGACACCAATGTAAAATTATTTCAATTTAAAATATCACTTAAGTGATGAGTGTAATTTACAGATTTAAATGTAAATGTTAGGGGGTGGTAGATAAATATAATTAAACATGTTTCATAAAGGATATTAAATAAGGATTTGAAATTATTAATATTTATAAGGAGGAAGTATGCAACTGACAAGGACAAATTAAGGAAAAATATTTAAATAGATAAGTTTACATGCAATCTAAAGAATTTCCATTCCACTCCTATTCATAAATTTTATATTCGAGTAATTTGGTAATTCTGTCTTTTCATTTATTTTATTGTTATTTAAGTAAAGACCAGAGCAATTACATTTCAATTATCTCTTAACGATGGAGTTTCTATAAGACTAAAAACTAAAAACGACCAATTAAAAGATTTCAAACAAAAATCTAGATAATGCACTATTTCAGCCGGCACTGTACTGTAATTAGATTCTATTTGAAATTGTATATTCTATTTTTTACAAATTATATCACATATTCATATCTCAACGAAGGACTAACTAAACGTACGCGCGCACCCTTTTTCTATTGACAATAAATTATTTATTTATTCAAATTTATCTCACAAAATGAATCTCTCTCATTGGTACCCCTTTTTTCCAACTAAAAAATACTAAAATTAAAGGGCGTCATTTTCTTAAATCACCCAAAATTTAAGAGACGACACGTGCAGTCATTACCGCTCTTCTATACTTTATATAGATGTGATAGTAGTTAGGTTATGTTATACATTCGGGAAAAAAGGGACTTCAAGTTTAGCGGGGTCCCCACACCTACACCACCTACACATTACATACATTCCTACATACATAATGTATAGTTTTTATGTGAATATAACAATGTACGTATTTTGCACAGTAATTTAAAAGGCCACATTACAGTACTTTGCCTTGGTTGTAATAATAATAAAAAAAAAAAAAAAGAAAAAAAAAAAGGAAAACTTTTTATATAATAAACAAAAAGTCATAATAATAAAATGTCGTGTTGTGAATCCAAGGATTTTATTATATAAAATTTCAAGCGGTGCGTGTACTTTTCTCTATAGCTGGAGCTTTGTTTCATAGCCGCCTGGGCTGGCTGGTTTGTGGGTCTCGTTCACCAGCAGCGACCATTTGAATTATATATTAATTTCCATGAACAGAAAAGTTCTTTGTGAACGATGTAAAATTAGAATAAAAAAAAAAAAAAAAAAAAAATTAATGAGTTCTATTTAATTTTGTTGTTGTTCTTGGATTATTTTATTATGTTATCAAAATAATTTATTTCCAGCGAAACGTCTGCGCGTATATAATTATTTTTCAAGTAGCTACTACAGTAAAAGCATATTAATGGTTTCTTTTGAAGACGATAACAGTATTTTGTCGAGAGATGTAATATTTCTGAAAATACCTACCTCTCTACTTGCCATCATATTATATAAAAAAGTTTCTAATTTGAAGTATTGTACATAGTATACGTACCTAAAGGTATTCTTCTATTAGAAACAAAAGTAGGTGTGGTAGATATTTTCCTTTGAAATACTTATAGAATTATAAAAGACATTTTTCTTTTACAAATTAAATTTATACATTTATAACCTATTTATGTATGTATATACTATAATATAATAGATATATTTGTATTTTTGAGTGGATCGCTCATAGAACAATATAAATCAAAATGTCAGAATACGAAATCGACCTATTGCGGAAAAATTTATTTATTTAAGTCAACCGATCAATTTATCGTACATACAGACTTTAACTATATGGAAATTAACAAAATAAAATATAAATATAAAAAAATATAAGTCAAAAAAAAAAAATATATAAATATGTGTAACAATATAAAATCAAAACACAGGTAGTCCTCGACTTACGACCGAGATAGGTTCCTAGACATTGGTCATCTCATAAGTCGAGTTTCATATAAAAAAACAGCAAAAATAATAAAATTCAACTTAAATACAATCGGAAGTTTAAACCACATACAATAGGTGCGTTTTTGTGGGAATCGTAGACCAAGTTTGGTGTCGACCGATTTATTTTTTTTACGTTGGTACCGCTGCAAACACTTGAGTACCTAATGTCAAAAAATATGAAAATAAAATGACGTAGGTACTTGTTTTTATACCCGTATGATGTTAATCGAAGGGTATTATAACTTTGGTACGGAGTTTGTAACGCCCCTTAATACTC